>CANXYI010354278.1:0-12743 GCA_948208565.1 Hura crepitans | reverse complement strand
CAAGACTATCATCGAAAGACCTGCAGACCATATTTTAACATATAACTAACTCCACTTTTGTACCTTTTTTTTTTTTCAAAAGAAGAATCAAAGCTACGCTTAGAAGAAGACTAAGGACGGAGGAAAGAAGCAAACATAAGGTGCTACAACCGTGACCTTAATTCTTGTTCCCTGGAGGCAGCCAGTCCAAGTTCTCTGTGTTCTAGTGCAATTCTCAGTCACATATCAGTAACTCGCAGGTAGAAATTAGAATCAACCAGCCCATTCTATAGTCTAAGCAATTTTAAATAAACCAATATAAATTTATGATTTTGCAGAATAGCAGAGTTACATTTGTTAGCACTTGCATCAAATAGACAGGACTAAATATGTTATACCCTGTGAGCATCACCTGTTCAAAATTCTTCTTCCTCCCCAAATCATACTTCCACCTAACTGCTCCTTTCTTCTCATAAACCTGAAACGATGGGTTTGCACGGTATATTAAACCAATCAATAACCACATAATAAGCCTGTTTCTTCGCTTACGCATCTAAGATAATGAGCCCACAGCCATTTAGAGATACTGTGACATTAGCATGGAAATGAAGATCAAAATAAACATGCACTTATTAAAAACAACTTTTGACCATCCCACGATGATCAGTGCCAGGCTTTGAGAAGATTTAGCTAGCATTACCCAAGTAATGACAAGTTCCATGTGGGCTCTGACAACATGTCAAATCAACTTCACATATCAAAACTTAAAAAAATCCTAAATTGGCACACAAAAATATAAAAAAAATCCTAAATTGGCACACAAAAATATCTGCATTTTTCTTACCTCTACAGATGTAGTGTTGCTTGAGAGAAGAGATGCATGCATAGCTATGAAACAAAGAAGACTGAGGGAAAATGCCAAGTTAAGAACTGCATCAAGGTACACAATCTGTAAGAAACAAGCAAACAATGAGAATATACTCATACACGTAAATTAGAAATAATTAACTACAGAGAAATACTTTACCAAAAGCCAAAAAAATCACTGCTAGATTTCCAGGGGATTTGCCATGATTTTTGGCATTGTCAAAAAACATGATAAAGCTGGGCAATAATACTAGAGTATCCATTGTTGTCTCCAGAAATGTATATACCTTCAAGGGAAGAGGAAACATATCAAAAAACGAAAGAATGTTAAATTGAAAAATAAGGAACACATAAGTGTAACCTCAGCACAACCCACACACGAGGGAAAAATATCCTCTAGATTCAAGAAAAGGGGTGATGAAGAGAAGAATGCTTCCAACGCATGTTTTAAGTGTAATATGGAACATCTTACTGACACTGTTAGGATTAAATCCTAATATTGAATTTAGAGCTGGGATTTAGAGATTGAAGAAGAACAGTATAGGGAGATAGCAGAAGAATAGAGCAGTAAGGGAGAGAAATTGAGAGAGAGAGAGAGAGGAGGAGCATGAATTGCATTTCATTCAAAAGTGGTCCCCTATTGAGAAGAACTGTTACATATAAGCATGAGGTTACCTCTGCTATGTAGTAACCTTAGTACAATATCACAGTACCCAAAATATATCTCCTTCTACAAAAATAGAAACAATACATATACCTAAGAATGAGTTGCTTGTCCTCCCAAGTGGCATCAATAGATGGTAGATGTTGCCATCTAATAAGAAATTGAGGAGCATGAGTATCTCCTTGCAAAATGATTCTGGTGTTAACTTTTTTTAGGCAGAAAGAGGAATTCCTTATTAGATAGTGGAGGAAGAGTACTAGGCATAGAGGAAGAATCCACTTTCTTTTTCAGTAAAGAGACATGAAAGACAGTATTAATTCTGCAATTTTGAGGGAGTTTGAGTCTGTAGGCAACTGCACCAATCCTTTCTGTTATTTGCAATGGCCCACAATACTTAACAGAGAGTTTTGAGTGACTTTCGAACAAAAAGAGTAGTCTCTCTATAGATTTGCAGCTTCAAATAAACCCAATCCCCCGTTTGAAATTCCTTTTCACTCTGTCAGCATAATGCTTCATTTTATTTTTGGAATGAGCCAGTTGCTCCTGAAGGAAGGAATTGAGTTGTTCTCAACTATGTAGGAATTCTTCTACTTCAGCCACAGAACAGGGATTAGTACAGAAAAATGGCAGTGGTGGGGAAAGGCCATAAACTGCTTGAAAAGGGCTCATGTGCATGGCAAAATGATACGTTGTATTATACCAATACTCAGCCAAACTTAACCAAACACTCCAGAGTTTAGGTCTGTAGAAAGTCATACATCTGAGATAAAGTTCAAGGCATCCATAAAGCCTTTCTGTTTGGCCATCAATTTGGGGTTGCAGGATGAACTCATGAGAAGTTGAGTACCCATTTTTTCATCAATTCCTTCCAAAAAAGACCAGTAAAAACTTCATCATTCTCAGAAACAATGGACTGGGGCATGCCATGTAATTTGAAAACATGGTAAGAATAACTGAGCAACTGTAGAAGCAGAGAATGGGTGGATAGAGGAAAGAAATGGGCCAACCATTATTAGAATAGCATCAAACCCATTGGATTTAGGTAGTTTTTCAGTAAAGTCCAAAGCTATATCCCTCCAAGCATGGGCTGGGACAGGTAAGGATTATAACAAACAGGCTAGGCAATAAAATCAGACCTACATCTCTTACAAACATCACATTGGGAGACATAAGTTATCATACTTTTTGCATATTAGGCCAATAAAAATATTGTTGAAGCCTATGTAGGGTTCCCCTTATAATTACTTCATGACAAACTTTAAGTAATTGATCTCTTAGAGGAGAAGAACAACCTATGTATAACTTGCCCTTATATCTCATCAGACCTTTAGAACGTGTAAAATTAGGTAAGAAGTGGGGGCTAATGGAAAGAGAGGTAATGGTAGTCTGAATTTGGAAATCATTGACATATGAGTCTAGAACATCCTAGATCCAGTTGGGAATGGAAAAGGAACAGGAAAGCTGGTTGATGTAAAGGTTAGGGCAAGGTTGTCTAGATAGGGTTAGGGCAAGGTTGTCTAGATAGGGCATCAGCCACCTTATTATCAAGCCTTTTCTTATACTAAATAAGATAATCCAACCCTAGTAATTTAGAAATTCCTTTTTGCTGGATATAGGTATGTATCTCTGTTCTAATAGGCGTTTAATGCTCTCATAATCTATTCTATTGATGAATTGGTTTTGAGAAAGGTAATGTCGCCATTTAGTTACAGCGAACAGAATAACCATGAGTTCTCTTTCATATGCAGACAAAGTTTGGCGTATGGGATTCAAAGGTTTGGAAAGGTAAGCTAAAGGTCTACCTTCCTGCATAAGTACTACCCCCAACCCATGATTATTGGTATCACGCCCAAGAACGAAGGGTTTTGAAAAATTGGGCAAGGCCAAAATAGGGGTTGTGCTCATAACCTCTTTTAGTTTAGTAAAAGCATCATGGGCTGAAGAGGACCAATAGAACTAGTCTTCTTTTAGAAGATCAGTGAGGGGTTTGGACAAAATCCCATACCCTTGGATAAATCTCCTATAATACCCTATTAAGCCTAGAAATCCCCTTAAGGCTTTAAGGTCTTTAGGTATAGGCCAAGAAACCATGGCTGAAATTTTTTGAGGATCAGTGGAAATTTCAACAGCTGAAATAGTGTGTCCCAAATAAGAAATAGAGGATTTCCCAAACTCACACTTAAACATCTTAGCATACAAGCTATTTTGTTGTAAAGTATAAAAACCACCTCCAAGTGATCAATATGAGATTCTAAGGAGGGGCTATAAAATAGTATATCATTAAAAAAAAAAAACCTACGAAAAAGTTCCTTAAATAGGGCTTGAAGATACTATTCATAAGGGATTGAAAAGTGGCAGGGACATCGGTTTGCCCAATGGGCATCACTAGAAACTCATAGTGGCCAGAATGTGTCTTAAAAGCAGTCTTATAAATGTCTACAATAGCCATCTGATTAGATGATGTCCAGATCCAAGGTCAATTTTTGAAAATATGAAAGCATCTTGTAACTCATCTAAGAGATCTTCAATAATTGGAATGGGAAATATATCCTCAACGGTAGGCTTATTCAACTCCCTATAATCCATACAAAATCTCCAAGTCCCATCTTTTTTCTTGACTAAAAGTACTGGGGAAGCATAGTGACTATTGCTAGGCTGAATGTGTGAGTCCAGCATTTCTTGAACCAGTTTCTCTATTTCAGTTTTTTGGTGATGGGTGTACATGCATAGTTTGATGTTGACTAGTTCAGAAGGGGGTTTAAGGGGAATAGCATGATCTTGTAATCTAGGTGGAGGTAATTGAGAGGGAAGCTCAAAAATAGAAGAATAAGTTTGTAACAAGGTGTTTAAAGAATCAGGCAAGGGTGATGGATCAGAGGCTTGTAATGGGTGATTTTGTGGAGTCAAGGTTAGAAGAAACAGTTTAGAAGCAATTCCCTTCCAACCAGAGCTGATAACTTTGTTTAAACCCTTAGTAGACATCATTCTAATACTTATTTTATCATCTAATCCCTGCAGTTCTAATGGTTTACCGCCTAACATGATGGAGAGTTTATTAGCAACAAAATCAAAAGTCACTGGAGAATGACGCTTCATCCGATTATATCATAACCATCTAATTCTAAAACCCTAACATCAAATTGAAACTTATTGCCTTGCATAAACTAGGGGTGTTCAAATTAGGTATAATCTATCCAAACCATTTAACCTAATTCAATTAAACCAATTAACCTTAAAATTAAATAGCTTATAGTGACTCATTTAATCCATTATTATTTTTAAAAAAAATATGGTATAACCTATGGGTTATCATATAACTCACCCAATTAATGGCATTACTTATAAAAGTCAATTATATCAATTAAATCTGTCAATTTCTGACCAGAAATCCGACCCAAAACCCGAACTGGTTGATCCAAAACTAGCCTGAATGGGCCGGGTGACGTGACAACCCGAATGACTTAATTTTTTTTTAAAAAATATTTTTAATTATTTCAATTATTAGAATTAAATTAATTTTTTGAAAAAGAAAAAGTAAATCTATCAATATTATTTTTTTAATATATAAAGTAAACTTGGGTATTGAGAGAATTCAAACGCATAAGATAAAAAAAATTTAGCTCGTAGATCATACTAGACCAACTAACTAGGTATCGAAAAATTAATAAAAAATAAATAATATTATATATGAATAAAAATTATAAAAATAGGTTTTTAAAATTTAAGATTATCTAATATATCATATGAAAAATAATTATATATAAAAATAAATATAACATAGGATAAAAAATATGAAATTAAATAATAGATTATAAGAACAGATTATATAAATCTATATTAACAAAATAAGTAAAATAAAAATAAATAATAATTTTAACAAACTAAACTGTATTTGAGTAATGAATACTTTGTCCAACCTCGGAAAAAATTGTGGGCAGATCGGGTAGGAAGGACAAGTACCCATTCAACTCCATTTTTTCATTACTTATTGTTCACTATTTTATCTTAATTCTCATTAATTCCATGCTTACTTCTCTTCTATTAATTTTTCATCTTTATTTTTTTTGTTATATTTTTGTCAATTTCTATTTTTAATAATAATAATAATAATAATCGTTCATAATTTTTAATAAAATAATACTTTTAAAAGACCAAGTTATTTTTTAAAACTTTTATGAGTTATTAATATTTAAAAGTAATTGAAATAAATTGATATTTAAGAAAACTAATACGAAATTAAATTAATCAATCTAATTTTATGAAAAATGAATTTGATTTGAGAACCCGATCCGACCCGACTCAAATCGAAGTGACCCAACCAGAGAATGAACTAAAACTGATGACCCAACTCGAACCCGTCCAACTTGACTTGTTTGATAGGTCTAATATCAATTCACATTTTTTAATATCCAAGTTCCAAAAAATGATTAATCATCAAAATAGCATCATCATTAATTTCATCACTTTTGCATCTTCGTTGTTTTAATATGTCTATAAATAATATTTAAATTTTAAGCAATTAATTATAAAAATTAATTTTTCAATTATCTAATTAAATTATAATTGATTCTTTATAATTAATTGGTAAAAAATTTTAATAAATTAATTAACAATAATAATAAATATTTATGAACAATCTACAAATAAATAAGTATAATTTTCATAACCATTTGAGATTAATACCATTAACATTTATATTTATAAATAATCGATAGTTTATAATGAGATATATGACTATTACTATAGTGACTTGAATATAACTTTAAATCAAAAAAAGCACATCACTAATTTGCATCCACCCTAAATAGTTAAGAATTGACTTATGAGTCACGTAACTACCTGTATCGTCTTTTTTAAAAAAAATATTTAAAATTTCATTAGTTTATATTTATTATTTTACTGCAAATCTATATGTATATTTTTAGTATTGCAATATTATATACTCGTTACTATCGATAAATTAATTATACTTTTCCTTTTTCCTTTCTCCTGTCTCTTATTTCTCCTCTTTGATCTCCTTTATCTTCTCTTCCATTTAATTTATTTTATTATAATAAAATAAATTAAAATATCATTTTATTACTTAATTATAAATTTAAAAAATTATAATAAATTAAAATAAATACTTTAAAAGTCAAAAAATTATGAAAATTTTAAAATAATCACAAATCATTGCTAATTTAATGCTATGATTTTTCAAATTTTAAAACAAAATAAAATGCATAATACATAAAAATTCATACGTGAAATTAAAAATTCATAAAAAGTAATCTGGTTTTTAAAATAATCTAAAATTTTACCATTATAACAATAATTATAAACCATATAATGTAAAAAGTTTTCATGAATTTTTTTATTTATAAATTAGTTAATACGTATTTTCTTGTAAAATTTCTTATATAAATCACATTAAATTCAATTTATCACAAGAAATTAAAAAGTCAGAAACATTGAATTAATCACTATACTTTTTTAATAAGATTAGTGATTACATAAAATATTTTATTCTTATTTATAATAAAAAAAGTATTTAATTCACATTTATAAATATAAAATTGACTATAATTATCTTTTTTTAAAAAAAATTGAGAAGATAAAGAAAGAAAAAGAATAAAAGTATAGGAAATACGAGAGTGAAGAGAGGTGATAATGTCAATAGCTTTTTAAATAATATTATAATAAGAATAACCATATAACCCATAACCTAATTATAACCCAACCAATTAATTTAAGACATACAAATTCATAACCCAAGTGATTTTGGATTATACCATCTAATTGAACATTTTAAATGAGTTATACCATTTACTAATTATAACAAACCGAATCCACGTTTGAACACTCTAGCATAAACAATCTACATCCATTACATCTTGCACTAACTATTAGTTCTCCCATTTGCTACTGTGATAGTATCTGTAGAACTCTGGATCACAGTAATTTGAGGTCTTTGGAAACTTTTGAATCTAAAAACTAGGAGTACTTCCACTATCAATTAAAATCATTATTGGTTTACTGTTGAGTTGCCCTTTTAATTTTACAGTATAATTACTTAAACCCCCTTCTATAGCATGAATTGATAAAGATATATGTTCCTCAGACACTTCTAAATCTAGAGAGTCAGTCTCCAAAACTTCTTGCCAGTCATCCTCTACTAGATTAGTTTCTACTTCAGTATTAAGAAACATAAGTTTCTTAGGAGAACATTTGTGCCTTGGTCTAAATGGTTCACCACATCTAAAACAAGCATTGAATGGTTTTGTAGGAGCAGAGGAAGAGCTTTTAGATTGAGTAGGAATAGCACAATGTGAAGTTACTAGATGAGGTGTTGGTGGATAAGTTGGAGAAATGGGGTTGGAAGACCAAGATCTAGGAGTAGATCTAATAAGTTTGTTGACATTTAAGAGCAAGTAGATGTTATTCCTATAATTCAGCTTGCTCTACGGCTGTATAGAATGCAGTAGCCTTAAATATCTTTAGTACAGATCTAATATCTTCTCTCAAGCCCTCTATAAAATTGGAAATAAAGAAACATTCAAGTTGATTAGGGTAAAGTCGTTCCATCTTAAGTTTTAGATCTTCAAATTGATCTAGATAGTCACTAACAGAATTGGTTTGCATAAGGCTTTGCAATTCCTCAACCACATAGTCTTCCCCATATTCCTTAAATCTAGTGGTAAGAGCCTCTGCAAATTCATCCCAATCTGTTAACCCTCTATCCCTGGTCCAATTCAAAAAACTAGGCCTCAGCATGCCCTTGCAAAAATAAACTGGCTAAATCTATTTCTTTGTCAAGAGAAACATCATAAATCAAGAAATATTTTCTGCATTTGGCAACCCAAGATTTAACATCAAATCCTTCAAAGAAAGGTAACTTGTACTTAGGTACTAATCTAGGTGCGTAAGCCCTACCAGGACCCGCAAAATGAAACCCATCAGGCTTGACAGGAGTAGGTAATAAACCCCCTATTAGTACAAAGAGATGGAGAAGAAAGTATAATAAGATCCTCACCTCGGGTAACCTGTGGTGGAGCACTACTGCTGGGAATAAAGAAGGAAGGAAGATCGGAGTGTGTTATGAAAACTCTAAGAACCCTGAATTAGTTAGGCCAAGTACACCATAGATCATTGATTCTCCAGGCATAACTCTTCGCAGATAACTTGGGTTTTTTGGTGTTCAACACGCAATGAATCCTACTCTTGCATCGACAATTCCACGTGCTGTGAGTGCTCAAGGAAGGAAGCTTCAAGTTACCCACAACGTTACTCGAGCTAATGCATATAGAAATCAGCTTGCTTCTCGAGTTTGCTACTAAGAACCTAGAGTTGATCTTCAAAATCCTCCATAACAGCTACGGGTTTGTCAACGGAAGTGGCTTTCGATTTATAAGCTACTTGGCTCTTGATCATTGCAAAATGGAATAGAAAGAAGAAAAGTAGACCCAGCTAAGAACTGATTGGCTCTGATACCAAAATGTTAGGATTAAATCCTAATATTGAATTTAGAGCTGGGATTTAGAGATTGAAGAAGAACAGTATAGGGAGATAGCAGAAGATTAGAGCAATGAGAGAGAGAGAGAAGGAGCATGAATTGCATTTCATTCAAAAGTGGTCCCCCTATTGAGAAGAACCATTACATATAAGCATGAGGTTACCTCTGCTATACAATAACCTTAGTACACTATGACAATATCCAAAATAAATCTCCTACAAAATAGAAACAGTACATATAACTGAATTAACTTTCATTTACCCCTGTGCTTATATGTAACACATTCATGGAACCAAAAATTACTTAATTTGACCTTTACTACTTAAGTTTACCCTGCACATTACTTTTTGGCTTTGTAAAACAACCACGGTTGAAAGGCTCTCGAAGCTTAAGCCATATGTGATTGTTTATGTAAAGTCAACAAGTGATTGGCAAAGATACAAAATAAAGATATGGTTTAATAACATCATTAAAACTTCAAGTATTGATATAAGTTTAGGCTCCAAAAATCTAGGCCTGGATAAATGAATAACTATAGATTATTAAGAATATCTCCAGGGAGTCAAAACCATCAGAAGTCATTCTTCCTAGAATTTATTACAAAACACACCTCAGTGATGGGCAATCATATTCAATTTAGATCCTAGTTTCATTAGTCTGCGACAAAACCATTAAATATTCTAGAAACCTAGTGACACAACAGGCTACTCCTAATGACTGGTATAATAACTCAAAGAAAAGGCTAATATAACCCATATTTTCTCTAACAACAATGTACTCAATTTTTCAAAAATATAGTGTATGTTGAGCTTATCCAGTATTTGAAGTGGAAATAATAATAGGAAGAACAATTCCATGATGCGTAGACCAATTTTTTGCCCCGGAGCAACAAGCACTTTATGTTAAGGAGAATTAAGAATAAAATAAATAACAAGGAAGCATGGCATTACCAGAAAAAGAAGGAAAAACTTATAGTTGAGAGCTCCAACACAATTCACTACCCAAACACAATGGTGATCCATCTTAAGAACGCATCTTTGGCCTACAAAGACAATAAAAGATTTGCATAACTTAATCAATTCCATAGAATAAAAAATGTCCATAACAATTATTGATGTTAAAGTGGCTTATCACTAAGATCAGTCCAGATAGATCAAAGGAGATAACCAAAATTCTTCTTGGTTAAAAGGGCAGCGTTCTTGAATTTATAAGTAATTGAGAATTTTACACCACCCAAAAAATCTAGATTTTTAGGAACAAAGAAGAACAAAACCTGTACCATTTGAAAAACAAGAAATAAAAGGAGGGGCAGATGCATTATGAGAATTACACTATGTTTGGATGAGGGTGAAGGTAGGGTAAAGAAGGTTACACTAAAGTTATTTGGATGTTTGGGATGAGGGTTTGAAGGAGGAGAGAGATTGAGAGGGTAAAGGAAGGGTTAACAGGGGTAAAAGTTTTGCAGGAAACTCAACACCTCAAAACGAGGTGTTCACGGGTGTAAAACATTTCCTATTCCAATTTTATCCTTACCTTTATTACTTTATTACAAAAATATCCCTCAGCATAATTCATGCTCTCTTCAATAATTATGGTCTCTTTTCCATTTATGCCTTCCAAGTTTGAAGAGAATCGTGTCACACCCGTCCTCACTATCTAAATTATTTGCTGTTTGTTGTCATAAATTTTTTAAAATATTGATTCTCTAAAAGATAAAATTTTTCCATGTGAGCTCAATTCATAAAAATATTATTTTTTAAGAAAGAAAAGAAAAACAAATATAACAAAGTCAAAGTGGCACATGGTAATTGTCAAATTCATTCTACTTGTTGCATGCCTTTTGATGTTTTATATAACTACGACTATCAATCCAATATAAAAGGGCATTTTAATCTTTTGACATTTTATCTTATGCTTCCTTGCCTTCAATCCAAACAATATAACACTACTTACCCTCTATTTACTTTACTTTCCTCCCAAACATGATAAAAATAAATATTCTATTTTACCTTATCTCACTGTACTCTACTTTATTTAACCCCTCACACCTCATCCAAAGAAAGCCTTAGCGTACGAAATCAATTAGCAAGAAGGGGGAAAAAATAAAAGAAAAAGAAGATCACAAGTTGGCATACAAACAGAGCAATGATGGCAACGCGGCGGCTTGCCATTCTGGCATTTGTTGCAATAGCCCAAAGCAGCTGGTCTCCGATCCGACCCATCAGAAGCTGGCACTACACATTCGGATTCATCCAAATTCTCTTCCGAAACAAGTGGCCTCCAGTTGTCGGGGACTGAACCCGGGTCCTTAAAAACTACCCTAAAATAGCTCCACAATAACAGCACAAGCTGCAATCGAAGAATTTCAAATTCTTTCAGCAAGGCCAAATTGATTAATACGCTAAATTGTTAATACAATTAAAGAATTCTTTATTTGAGACAAAAATACCAGAACATGAAACACTGTAACAATGGAGAAGGCCAATAGAGAGTGAAGACCGCCGCGAAGCAACTGCGGGCCCCAAGTAATAACTACGACGGCGTAATAGGAGACGGCTATTATACATGCGACAAGAAGGATCATCAAGTAACTGAGAACCTTGAGGCCGGAGCATAATTTGAATACGTTTATATCCATTCCGGGATAAAAACGGCGACGTACCCAAATGTCTGGGATGAGAGATGGTCTTCTAGCTGTTCGCGGCGGGAATAGGCGTTTCCAGATATCCGGAGCCAGGATTGGTGCTTATTCTTGGATTGAACTTAAATCCAATTTTAGGATTTCGAAAGGGAAGGTTAGGCTTCAGGAGGTCAAGCAAATCACACCTGAGAACTGCTCTCTGTTTGGATGCTGGCTTGCTATCTGGAATAGGGTAGAATGTTTTTATAACATGATATATAAAATCATTTTTAGAGTAAGGATATATTTTTATAATAATTTTAATTGAAATAAAAAAAATCAATGATCAATATTTTTTTATTTATAATAATTAATTTTATAAAATAATAATATTATTAATAACTTAAAATACATTTTAATTTTTTGTTTATTTTTATAATATAATATTTAATATTTAAAATAATTATTTAATTAAAATAATCAACTTAAATTAATATGAGATTCATAATAATTATCTACATAATTTTAAAAATAGGGTTAATGTGTGTATATATATATATATACTAGAAAGGCTAGTTTTGTTATTTTTAAAAATATCAAGCATATTTATGGTAAATAGACATTTTAACTATGAGAATACCGAAATGGCGTGTTTCCATCTGCGTTCCTTCTCCCCTTTCAGCCTCTCCCATCTCAACCCAAACAAAACCATGAAATCATCAGCACTATCCATCCAAATAAAGGGCATCCATGGTTACAACTATTCCTATCTCATCGCCACCCTCATCCAATATATGGTGCCGGAGATCGTGCATTTAAAAGTAGAGGTGTGCATGAGATACGAGATATCTAAATTGAATTAAAAAATCATCTCAAAATATTTTGAACCGTAAAAAATTAATTTTTAAAAAAATCAGTTCCAAGTTTAGAACCGAATTTAAATTTAAAACGAGACTGAAATTAAATATTAATCTGTTTCGTCTCGACCTAATTATCCATTCCGAACCAATCCAAATCGAAAATGGGACTTTCCAAATCAATATATTTTATTAAATATATTATATATAATTATGTATAATATACATATTTAATAATAATATATAATTATATATTATATAATT
>CANXYI010354220.1:0-10282 GCA_948208565.1 Hura crepitans | reverse complement strand
AGTTCTTAGACTGGGTTGGTGTAGTAGCTGAGGTCCAAAATGGGAGTCTTTGCACATTGTGATTCCTATTATCTAGTGGTTGGGAGTTCTTCCTAAATCGTAGGGGTATAAATGGGATAATTTAAAGAACTTGGACAGACTTAAAGGATATTAAAAAGGAACTGAAAGATTACTATCAGAACTGAGATAACTTATAAATAAATATCTTAAGAACAAAAGATAAGCTATAAAGAGAGAGATTGAATAAACTTATGTTATCTTAATAAGATTCCTAAAAGGGGTAAAAGATGGATAAACTAGTGAATGAATAAGGGAACACTGAAGAAGAAATAAGTTATGGAAGAAATGATTTAAATTAAATGAAGTAAATGGTAATCTATACATATATACATAATGAATAGAGCTAAATGAGGGATATTGATCAGGGAATAGTAAGAATAGAGGGTAAGCTATATAAGTCATGTAACTTAGACATGGTATGGAGTAACTAGAATGAAAAAATATGGGTACGGTTCGTAGCTAAGTAGTACTAAAATGGTGTATAAGGGTGAAATGGGATTTGTAACCTCAAGTTAAGTGTCTAGTTGAGGTAATGTAATTCAAGGAATGAATAGTCACTGGAAGCTTTAGTAGAGGGACTAGAATTAATAAATAAATGGTGTTGATAATTGATTTTATATACTTGCATGTGATAGTAGTACATGGTATGTTTGGTTAAATTCACCACTGAGTGCATACTCAGCGTATCAAGTGTTTGATGCATAGGTGGTAGATTGGAAAGATATGATGGAGAGGATCAGCAGTGCAGCCGACGACTATCCAAGTATACATTGTCTGATTATATATGATGTTTCAATAGATAAAGGCATTCGTGCATATTACTATGGGTGGTTAAGTGTGAGGATGCTTAGTTAGCTAGTACGGTAACATAAATAGTGTGAGACGAGTTCTTAGCTATAATCACAACCTAAACTAATATTTGACTGTAAGTTCAGGCATAGAAGTGTCATATGCTTAGGAGGTTTACCTCATATCACAAGAACTATTAAATGAAATTTCTACATTGAGTAGGGGAAACCCAAGTAAAAATTCAATGAAAGGCCCCTAAGAAAATCCAAGGATGGGTGACCTCACGAGAAGTAGCACACTTTGCCTATTTTCTTTGAGAATAGGTAGGGGGTGTTACAAGGATTTTGGCATGTGAATCATGTATGTTGTGTAAATCATGGTAGAAATTAGGTGTTGGCATAGGAATGTAAGTATAGGTGGTGAATATGGTGAAATAATGCATGTACATGTGTGTGACATGTATGGTCGAGGCATGTATGGGTTGTGTAATGGCATGGCATGCATGATATGTGGTGTATGCATGTATACATATGCTAGTATGATGATATGGGACATGTATGTGTGAGAACTTATGGAAATACACATGTGTATAGCTAAAAACTATGTTTGGTCGAGAGGTGTGTGCCATGGAGTAATGGTAAATATGGCATGTCATGGTAGATAATGTGCTTGATTTGCAAGATATCATGAGCATGTGATATGTGACATAAAGTTGGCATGAAGTATGTGGAAACATGAATAGAAATATAACATGTAATGTAGTAAGATTAGTATGAAAATTATAACTAAAAATTGGTACCTAAAATGGCTTGGAAATGGTAGGTAAAAGTGTCCCAAAAATGGCCTATATATGGATTGCTATTATATAATGAAATTTGAATGGCATTATTAGTCAATAGTAATGGCATAATGAATTGTACCTTATGAGATAACATATGGCCTATGATGGCAAGTTAATTTGGGATGAATTGGTGCTGGTGAATTGAGGCTTTAAGCCTATAACTATGTAAGAAAATAGGAAAATGACCTATAACTGTCCTATTAAATGAACCATTTAGGAAGTGTCATATGAATGATATCTATAATGCATGCAATTGGACATAAAATTATGACATGATATAGACTAAAATTTGAAATACAAATGCCTAGAAAAGGGACTTAAAAATGTGGTTAACAAGTTACCCATAATTGTTTAGTAGGACTAAAAATGACCTATAATTGTCTAAGTCAAATTTTAACTGTTAAAATAAATTCATAACTGACTGTTAATCAAACTTTAATATTATAAGAAAATGATTAAAAAATAAATGGACATAAAATAAGGTCCAATGGCCCATTAGTTAGACATCTACTCAATGAGTTAATTGATTAACTAGGGATTGTAGCTACTAGATTATTGATGATTATTTTCTGGATAGTGGGAGGTTTACGGATTGATCCCTACTGTCCTTTAGAAGTGTTTAATGTTGATATTAGATATTGAGAGGTCTACAAATTGATCCCTACTATCCACAGGAGTTCCTTACTGTTAATTATTTATATATTAGGAGGTCTATGGACTGATCCCTACAATTCACCATTTAACTTGTTATTAATTTGTTTGAGATATTTTGAGGTCTATTAATTGATCCCTACTATCTCCTATCTAGTATTAGGTGGCTCACATAAAGTGATCCCTATTATTAGACTAGGTTGGTGTAGTGGTCAGGGTCTAAAATGTAGGCCATTGCATAACATTTCAGTTTCCTCTTTGTCTAATATATTTAAGTGTAGTCTATTTAGTCAGGCCTATTAAATTTTATAAAATTAATATACCGACCTAATTGATGTCGAATCATTGAATGATTAAATTGATTGAAGATTATACAATGGCATAATTGGAATTAAATGAACTAAGAGACCGATTAATTAGAATTAATGTCACTTGCATGAATTCAATTTCTGTATTGCATATATATACTTATAGCCTGTGATTACTTCTATCTGCCTATATGTGAAATATTTTTAATGCATTATATTCACCACTGAGTTTTATACTCAAGGTACTAGCATTTTGGTGCACAAGTTACAAAGGTAAATAGTCTAGCCTTAAAGATTATACAGTGTAGCAGTACAAACTATGAAGGGTACATAGATATCCTTTTTGTTTTGTTAGTCAGCACTCATGTAAATACTATATGTTATGGGTTTAAAAGCTATTGGCGCCTATATATATATAAAGTGTGTATGATGTATATAAATAGGTTGTCTATCTAAATGGCTTATTTTTATGGTTTTCTAATGATTGTGGGCTTAAGGCCTTATGTGATTATGATGTGTGATGAGATTACCGAAGGGACTAAATGGGTTTAAAAGGAGATGTATGATATAATAAGAGCTTTTATAAGTGAAAAAAATTTCAAAATGTCACCCCGAGTAGCCGTTGTGTTGCCTAATTATCTATAAACATGTAGAGTGTCTATTATATGGTTTTCTATATCTATTATACGTCATATAAGAATGATTAAGGAATAGACTAAGAAGTTAAGCAAGATCTGATAAAAAATTATAAAACAACTTGTAAGTGCTAAGGAGTGTAAACTTAGAGTAATTTTTGGTTAGGTAACCTGGTAGGAAGTGCATCACTTGTCAGTTTTCTTAGGGAGTCTAGTAAGGGGCATCAAAGGGCTTAACTTGTAACTCAGCTAAAAGTGCTCCATCATCCATGTATTTCATTTTGACATTCTTAGCTCTAATAACTTCTATAAACTTTCTGTTTAAAGTATCTACTACCACATTAGCTTTCCCTAAATGGTAGTTAATAAAACCATCATAATGCTTAATTAACTTCATCCATCATGTCTGCCTTAAGTTTAATTCCTTCAAAGTGGGAGGATACTTTAAACTATTATAATCTATGTACACATAGCACTTCTCTCAGTGAAGATAGTGTCTACAAATTTTCAATGCAAAGACTATAGTTGCCAATTCCAAATCATGAGTTGGATAATTTTTTTTATGTGGTTTTAATGGCCTAGATGCATAAGCCATTACATTGCCATCTTACATAAGCACACATCTTAAAGACATTCAAGAAGCATCTCTGTAGATAGTAAAATCTTTTCTTGACAATAGTTGTGCAAGAATTAGAGCTTCAGTTAATATTCTTTTTAACTTGTCAAAACTTTTATGACACTTGTTATCTTGGACGAATGGAGCATTCTTATATAGCAATCATGTCATAAGAGCTGCTATCATGAAAACACCCTTAACAAAGCATCTATAATATCTAGCAAAACCTAAGAAACTTTTGATCTCTATCGTATTCCTAAGTGGCTTCCATTTTGTAATTACCTCTATCTTACTAATATCTACTCTAATGCCTTTTGCTAATGCATTGTGTCCTAAGAAAGACACTTCTTCAAGCTAAGACTCACACTTATTGAGCTTGACTTAAAGCTTTTCATCTCTCAATGTTTGTAATACAATCATGAAGTGTTGTTCATGAACTTCTCTACTTTTAAAGTATACCAAAAATATCATCCATGAAAACCATAACAAACTAATCTAGGTAGGGTTTGAAGATCTTGTTCATCAAATTTATGAAAGCTACTAGGGCATTAGTAACCCTAAACATCATTACCAAATACTCATACTACTTGTATATCGTTTTGAAGGCTATCTTAGCAACATTTGCTTCCTTAACTCTTAATTGATAATACTCTAATCTTAAGTGAATCTTAGAGAAAACTCCTACTCCTCTAAATTAATCAAATATATCATTTATCCATGGCAACGCATACTTTATCTTAGATGTCACTTTAATTAGCTATCAATAAACTATATATAATCTTAAGGATCCATCCTTCTTTTTCATAAACAAAATCAATGCTCTTTATGGTGATACATTTGGTCTTCTAAAAACCTTATCAAGCAATTCATGCAACTGAACCTTTAACTCCTTTAGCTCCATAGGTTCTATTGCATATAGAGTTATTGATACTGGTGCAATACCAAGTTACACTTATATCCCAAACTTAAGTTCTCATTCTACTGGTAAATTGAGAAACTCATTCGAAATCACATCTATCAAATTTGCCACTATTGGTATTTGTTTGGTATCTGGCTCATCTTTTTTGGTATCAACCACATAGGCTAAGTAGGCCTAACAACCTTACTTTATCATTCTTCTAGCTACAACAATGAGAATCATATTAGACATGACATATGATCTCTCACCCATGACCATAACTTTTGACCCATTAGTTATTTAAAGAGAAATCCTCTTCTTTCAATAATCGCATGATGTTTGGACATCTATCCATGCCTAAGATCAAATCAAATTCAATAAAGGGCAACTCAGTGAGATATGTAGAAAACATATGCCTTTGTACTATCAAAAGAGATTCCATGTAGTCTTTGTGAACTACCATATGTTGCCCTATGGTATTGCTAACTATAATGTCTGTATCAAGCTATTTTTACTCTAACTCATTATCTTATGCCTACCCAGTGCATTTGTATGAATGATTAGAACTCGAGTCAATCAAAATTAAAACTGAAAGATCAAATAGATAGAATGTATCCATAAACACAACTAGAGAATCAACAATTTCTCCTACTCTAATAGTATACTAACTTGTAAATACTTTAGGATTTACCCTCTCTATTGTCTCTGATCACCCACTAATTTTGCTCCTCTACCTCTTATCTCCTTTTTAGCTTCTATAAATAACTAGTAAAGAAGCCTAAAATTGTGAAGATGCAATAATCCTCCCTAGATAATCATTCTAATAGTGGTATTTAGAACCATATTCATAGCATGCTCAAGGAATGATCTTCCAATAAACTCCCACGTGCTTCTTATTGCAATGCTTGCATTTTCCCACTAGTGTACTCTTAGCATAAACAATTGTGCACTAGTTGCTTGAGCCCCCTATCTTCTCTTTTGAGTTAGACCTTGCCTCTATTGTTACCTCTACTTTAGCTAATCATACTTTTGCTTTTTCTTTATGAAAGGAGCTAAACAAGCATGTCCTTAACCATAAAGTCTATTTTCTAGTAATAATCCTTTCTATCATTTTAGATATCCTCAATTATACATGTTGTTGTTACTAAGCCTGTAAAATCTGTAACCTCTATATGAGATAGTTTAAGCTTAATCTCATAGTTGAGGCCCTTCTCAAACCCCTTACATCTCTCTATGTAATGACCTGAAAATCTCGACTCTTATGAATAGTACTTTTCCTTATGAATAGTGCTTCTCAAAACCTAAGTTGTACTAAATGTACCAATGAGGAGAATTAATTATGAGAGAATGTTGGTAAAGTTTGAAGCCATTCCGAAGTTATTTTGGTGGTTAAAAATGCTAAACAAGATTTTACAGTTGTGTCCTATGAATAATGCTGTAGGCAAAGCTAAACCATAAAATAAAATAAAAGTTGCTCAAAATAACATAAAAATGTTACAACTTAATACATAAATATTTTGAATAGTCTATTGGTTTTGAAATCAAAATTTTTAGATATCGAGAAGTATTTTTACTTAATTTTTGGGAAAGAATATATATTAATTTTTCAAGTTTCCTTCGTTTTTTAAGCTTGAGATTTTAAGGGAGATTAGAATTGGAATTTATCCAATTTTAGGGACAGAAATGAGAGAAATCCAATATTCCTACGTGGGATAAAAATGTTACAAAAATATTGGGAAAAGTAATTTTTAAAACAATAAATACCCCTTTTCCCTCCAATTTCCCTCCTTTCTATCCACTTTCTCCCTCTCTTTTCCCTCTTGGGTGAAACCTTCTTCTTTTTTCCTCTCCTTTATTTCTTTCATCACACACTCCTACCCACCAAAAAAAATATATCCAAAAGGGTAAAATGTCTCTAATTAAACTTGTAGACACAAAGAAACCTGAATTTGGCAAAGTATCTTAAGAGGAATTGCAATTTCCTTCCTGAGCTGAATAGTACACATTTGACATTTGGGTAATTTTCTTTTGGTTTTAATATTTTTCCTAGGTTCATAGGGTGCCCAAGTGAGTATAAATAGGCACATTTTAATTTTTAAATTTTTAAATGATTTTATATGAATTTTTAAAAATCAATCCTATTTGAATTCGTAGGCAAAAACTCGAACTGAGCTTTTCAAGGCAAGAAAAAGGCCTAGGACAGTGTGGGGTATGCCGGACTACCTATCTCAATATTTGTAATCACCTTAAATTGACAAAAATGATATGATTATCATTATGGCACTAGGACATAAATGAGACAATTAATGTGATAATGTGTATTAAATGCAAATTTAGTGTGAATGATATTAATGGATGATAAACGCATGTAATGTATTAGCTTAAAACTTGTTATGTATGTGTAATACATATCTATGATAAAATTAGGACATAAATGCATTATGTCACTAATGGTGTTTTAGTGTGTCGAATGTGGTTATATGCCTATGTATGTGCGTATGATTTATGGATGATAGAATGTATAATTTTTGGCATGAATGAGATGCCAATAGTGAGAATAGGTGGTAGAATGGTCAATAAATGATAATATGCAACTATATGTAGCATTATGACCAAAATAAGCCATTAAGTCATGTTATTGCATGTATGACCATAAATGATGGATTTGAATTAAAGGATGTGACTTGAGCATCCATACATGTTATATGATAATCAAAATGAGTAAATGGTGTGAATTAGGCACTTTTATGGAAATAGATGCTTGTATGAATAATTAAAGATAAAAATGACTAAAATGTGAATGTGAGAAGTTTGAAATGTCTATTTGCATGTGTATATGCTATAGGAAGTGGTTAAATGCCATTTTGTTTTGGGTATAAATGATTGCCCTGTAATAGATACTAAAGGTAGATAATTCACTAAACACCCATGTTATGTGTAAAATAGCTTAAAATGCAGAATGTGAACTATTTTTCATAATTGTGATGCATTGGACCTTATTATGTATGTATGGTAAGCATATGATGCTATGGAATATTTATTTACTGGCAAATAATCTATATGTAAGTTAATGAACTTGTTATGGCTAGTAATGGACTTGTGCAGTCATTAGCATAATTATGAGACCCGAGTCTTACACATGTGTGTAAAATGACTAAGTAATAATAAATTTTGGGTAAAGCATGTTAATGAGGAAAGTAATGGTATGAAAAATGGTTATGATGCCGAACGAGAATTTTAGCTTTCACACTTATGCAAGGCAACTGATTTGTGATCGTAAGATTTATTAGAGCAAAAATTGGCCATGCAATGTTTGATATGACATATGATGTTCAACATGAGAATTTATGCTTCGCTAAGGTGCAAAAAGGCCAATGTGAGCGGTTTATACAAGTCAAAGCAACAATATATATATATATATATATATATATATATATATATGAGAGTTAATTAAAATGAGATAAATCAACAAGTTTAATGATGCCTATAGATTTAGAAAACCTAGTTTGGATTTGTTGATCGGTCAACTAAGATTTAGCAGTTGCCATGCTTACCTTCGAGTATAAGTCATACGGGTTAATGCTTATGTGTTGAGAGGCATGAGTCCTTCAAGCCAATGTTTTCATGTACCTTTAGGTCGAGGCCTACGGGCCAATGTGTTTACATATCTATGGATTCAAGTGTCTTTAGGTATAATGTCTTTATGCAATTTTATGTGTGAGTGCCTTCGGGTGCAATGTTATTATATGCCTTTAGGTGCGAGGCCTACGAGCCAATGGTATCCACTATCCACACTTGAATAGTTGTCTTTTTAGTATAGGCATAAGTTAGATGTAAAATAATGGTAATTACGACCTAAATGATGCGTAAATATGTTAAATTAATAATTATGACATAATGACAGGTTAAACCTAAGAATATGTTAAATGTAGTAAAATGTGGAGTTCAATGCACATAAAGTTGATGAATTGGTGTATAAAGGGCTATGAAACCTGCACATATGGTAATGGCACACAAGAATGGTTATGGTTCGAAATGCATGTTATTATACTCACTACAATGTGTAATTGAGTATATGTATATTTATGAATGATATATGAGCACATTATGCATATAGTTTATTTTAGTTATGTTAAAGGTAATTATGTTGTGATTATAGAAATAATATAGCTTGCGTGCATTTAAAGTGTAACACCCCTGCCCATTCTCTAAGGAAATAGACAAAGCATGCTACTTCTCGTAGGTCACCCACTCTTAAATTACCCCAGGGTTCATTTGTTTAACACATAAAGCATATTAAACATCTTTATCCTATCTCAACTATCTAGTGGTTATTATTGTACCACCTACTAATCCTATATATTTTAATCTGATAAAGCACCAATTTATGTCTATTATACATTTTAAAAAAATTTGGGCAGCATAACGGCTACTCGAGTGAAAAATCATAATTTTTTTCCTATAACAAAAAGTACTTCTATAACATTATAGTCTCAATCCTTAACTCCTAGACCCTTCTAGTCCCCTAATATAGCATCAACACAGGCACACAATAAGTCATAAGGTCTCAAACCCGTAGTTATGCATCAACTAAACAAACATATATATAAGTTAAAAGTTCAAGTTCACATAGATACATACTGTTCTTTACACAAGTATCCATAATGTACATTTATACGCTGCCTTTAGTGCCCCAATATACATGAGTGCACTTCTAAAACATAACCAAAAGAGTACAAAAATATACCAAATAGAGACTCAACAATAGCTACACTGCATTGATGAAGCTGAACAGTTACCCTATTTATGACTTGTGCATCAGAACACTAACATGCTTAGTATACACTCAGTTGTGGAGTTGACACAATAAATGTATGTCATGGATGCAAGCATATGTATGAGGTCATATGTATATATATATAGGCACTATACTCATTTTCATAATGGTTATTATGCCTTACAATGTCTTATTACACAAGTAACTAGTCCATATACAAGTTGATTAGTTCTATTATTTAAATCCATATATTACTTCAACTGCCATTATTAATAGTCAAATAATGTTTCTTTATTAAGTTAATGTTACTTAGGCCCATAATAGATAGATTACACTTTAAGACACTGGATAACGGGATCTATCCTACGTAGTGACCTACATTTTAGGCCTCGATAGCTGTACCTATGTAGTCTGATAATAGGGATTACTCTATAGATCTCCTAATACTGGATTGATAGATAGTAGGGGTCAATCCATAAACCTCTCAATATATAAAAATAGGATGGAGGGATCAACCCCATGGGACCTCTCAATACCCCAAGTTAACATCTCCAGTACAACATAGGTGGATAGCAGGAATCAGCTCTGTGGGACCTCCCAATATCCACATAAAGCTAATGGGTAGTAGGGATTAGTCTAGGTGGACCTCCTAATACCCAAGTGTGTAGGTTTTACCTTACAACCTTGGCAGCTACACCTGCCATCAC
>CANXYI010354200.1:0-10634 GCA_948208565.1 Hura crepitans | reverse complement strand
CCATGATATCCAAACCTATCTAGAAATGGGACAATACTTGAGAACACAACTAAAAAAGACAAAAATTCCTTCCAAAAGTTATCCACTTAGTTTATCTCATTTGAAAGAATGTTGTACAAAAGACAAGTGGACAGGATAGAACTAAGATGTATAGACAAAAGAGAATCCCAAAGAGTACTTGAGGAGATACATGATGGGTCATGTTGTCCTCACATGAATGGAAGGAATCTAGCAAAGAAAATAATGAGATTGGGATATTACTAGTTGACCATAGAATCAAATTGCTACGATTTCATGAAAAGGTGCCACATGTGCCAAATATATGGGAACTTAAGCCATCTGCCACCAAATGACCTGACTAGCTTGTCATCTCCATGGCCATTTTCAACATAGGGAATTGATATAATTAGAGAAATAAGGTCGTCAGCTGCTAAAAGGCATAAGTTCATAGTGGTAGCAGTGGATTACTTCATGAAATGGGTTGAAGCAGAATCTTTTAATAAATTGGGGGCAAGACAGATGGGAAAATTTATTTAAAGAAATATCATCTATAGGTATGGATTGCTGCAATAGATCATTTTAGACAATGGGGTACAATTTTAGGGAGAAACTAGACAACTTCTACAGAAATACAAGATTTAACATCATAAGTCTTCTCTATATAAACCTCAGGCTAATGATGCAGTAGAGGCTGCTAATAAAAATATCAACAAAATTTTGCAAAAGATGACTATCACCTATAAGGATTGGGTAGATATGTTACCATTTGCATTGTAGGGGATAGAGAACAACTATTAGGACATTTACCCAGGCTACGCCTTATTCACTGGTGTATGGCATAGAGGCAGTATTACCAATCGAGGTCGAAATACCTTCATTAAGGGTGGTATTAAAAGCAAATATACCTGAAGCAGAATGGACTGGAAGTAGATATGAGCAGTTGGCATTAATTGATGAAAAATGACTTAAAGCTCTCTATCACTTGCAATTGTACCATAAGAGAATTGCAAGAGCTTACAATAAGAAAGTCAAGCCCAAAATAATATGAGAAGGCAATTTGGTGCTCAAACAAATCAGACCATTATTATCAGATCCTAAGGGAAAATTCAAACCCAATTAGGAAGGTCTATATGTGGTCAAGAAGGTGCTAAAGCATAGAGGCATCAAGATCTCAGATTTGAAGGGTAACAAATTCTCAGAACCAATCAATACAGACAGGCTAAAGAAGTACTTCTATTAAAAAAAACAAAAAAAAAGAGTCTGTTGAGCTGAAAACCCGAATAGGGCAGTTTAGGTAAAAGTTAAGACACCCCGATGAGGTGAAAACCCAACAAGGCACTTCATGCAAAAGTTAGGGGATTTGAGAGAAAATATCCAATCAAAAAAACCTTTTTCTTAAGGCTGATTGGTAATGATAGTACTATCAATGGAAATTAATACATTCACTAAGATTAACGGGCTTAGTCTTAAATGCAGTTGATGATAAGAATGCCTTGGTCCTAATCATTGATATGTAAATTCCCATTCAGGAAGAGGCCTTACAAGTAGCTAAATTCTACATACATTGTTTCTTTTCAAAATTAGGAATATTGTCCTCATTCTTCCTTTTTAGCACTAATGATATATTGTCTTTATCATTACATAAGATCCACTTATTGAAATATTCATCTATGTTAATAGCATCAATTGTATAATCAAGCAAGTCCCTCAGGATGGTGTATTGTTGCCACGAGTTAGGGAAAGAGCATAGGAAATGACGAGTCAAAAGGCTACCATGGAATCCCATAAGCTCAGTAGGTATCCTTTGCACTAGACTAAACTGTCGTAAAATGCGTGAGGGGATGTAAAAGGTAACATGTCTTAGCCCGATCAAAGGAACACAACTGACATGGCAAGAGAGAGTAAAATGGCTGATTTTCCACCAAGGACATCTCTATCCCATTATGATAGCCATATCAAGCCATAAGATCCATTGGTCAAAAGAGTCACGCTTCATTACAAGCTTCCTCTTATAGTGATGGCATGAGCCATACTTCGCCCAAAGTCTTTCAGGTGGAGGAATAAGCAATCTCAGCTTCTCTTGCAACCAAATCTAAAAAAAAAAAGCTGTTAGGTTGGAAAATCTGTAGAAGACCACCTAAGCAAAAATTAGGCAGACCCGTTAGTGCAAAAATCGTCGTAGGCATACTAGGCAACAATTAGGGTCACAACAAAGTTAAAGTCCATGACACATACCTACAAGAGAATCAAGCTCCTAGCTATAAAATCAACATCTCCTTTGATTAACGCATCTAAATCGTAGATGGTTTCAGCTAGAAAAATGCCAAAAGGATTATGGCTAGAGTATGCTATAGTTAGAAGGTGAAGGATTTTAAAATTGCAACACTCATCTTGGGAAGTAATGATAAGCTAGCTTCTAAAAAGATACAACATAATACACTTCGCTCATTCCACTGAGTCAATAGGAATTTGACAGGCACAATCTAAGATTGCTCGTAGAGAGATTGGGCCTACCCTTGGCACTATTTTATGAGCCATAACTGGAGAAAAACCCAAAAGTAAGGACAATATCTATAGGGTAGCAGTCCTCTAAGGAAAGCAAGGCCAAAGGGGTAACTGGAGTGATTTTATACTCCAAAATGGTGGCAAACTCTTCCAAGATTGGACAAATCTCTTATTGACCAAAGACAAAAACATAAAAGACAAGGTCCTAGTGCTGCGTGATAGCATTTAAGAAATTGGGGTTGATTCGAACCTTCCTTAACAACCTAAGAAAAGAAAAGGGGGCGAGAATGGGGGAAGCCCAAGAGGCCTTCAATTCCAAAGTATTAGACAAATATAAGAGGAAAAAGACATAATGATAGTATGGGGTGAGAAGATTAAGAAAGGGGGTATTTATAAGTCAAAAATCCCATTCCTCTTCCTATCAGGAATATGAATGCAAAACACGCAAGGAAGTCTACATATACCTAAAAATGACATCATAGTCCATGCGGACTAAGAGGTACATGTTTGCACCATTGCCATGATAAGTCCGTAACCACATTTGAGCAATGTCCGCCCGAACTAAGTTAACCAAACTTCGCCTGGACCAAAATTAATTTTTTTAAGTCTACACGAACTAAAATACCTCGAGTTCATAGTAGTACGTAAGGGAAAATAAAACACTCATGATAAATAAAATTTGAAGGCAAATGTGCTTTAAAGGAGATTAAAATATGCGTATGAAGTTTGAAAGTTTAGGAATAGGAAGTGACAATTCTTGTCCCCAACTAAAAGAGGGGGAATGCCTCACATTTAACTCCCCAACATGATAACCAGAAAATAAAAAAAAAAGGAGGGGCGCCTCCTAGCCTACTCCTCGAAGTCATCCTCCTCCTCTATGTCCTCATCCTCAGAGGAGATTATAAGCTTCTCATCCATCTTGCAGGCTCTCACTTTCCTTCGGGCCTCATGTAGGGCAGCAACCTGTCTCGACAGCTCATTTTGTAGGAAAAGTGGAGGATCAATGTAACAAACACATGTAACATACATGACATGCATAACATACACATGCAACATACATGACATGCGTAACACATATATGTAACATACATGACATGCATAACATACATATGTAACACACATGACATGCATAACACACATATGTAACATACATGACATACATAACATACATATGTAATATACATGACATGCATAACATATATATGTAACATACATGACATGTATAACATACTTATGAAATATACGTAACATACATGACATGCATATCATACACAACATGTATAAAATTAACAATTACAAGAAAGCCACTTACAACAAGCACTCGGGCCTCATTAATCATGACCCTCTTGAATGCCTCCACTACCTAGGCGGTCCTCTCCATGGGAGCTCTCTTCACTTGATTAGAGGAAAGAAACATAAGGCATAAGCAATAAAAGACCCAAGTAATGCAAATGGCAAGCCCAATGACCTTACTAGTGCGGTGTTCTTAGGCTCAAAGCCAACTGGCCAACTCTCCTTTATATAGAGTCTAGCAGAAGACAGCCCCCCATCAATGCCATAGTTTATGTAGCTCAGCTTTAGGACATCCACCAAGGTCCTTATCACTTTATTAGGTAAGGAGGTTGGATTGGCGGATGGATCCGAAACTCCATCGTGAGTAAGGGGAGGTGAGAACTCAAAGCCGAGAGAACTAGGAGCAGTCCTAGGCCACTTCCTTAAGGAGGACGAGCTAGCCTCAGAGACAACAGTAGGCTATAATATAATCATAAAAGTTAAAAAATCTCATAAAAAGGAATCAAAAATTAAGGAACTCACCTGAGGTGGAGAAGGTCCCGATGTGTAGGGCACCCGCGAGAGCAAATGAGTCGAGGCCCAAGAAGCATAACCCTCAGTGTTGTCTTCCACCAATGTAGCCCTTGGAATTCCCATAGTCATGCCTTGTATAAACTCCAAATCATCAATATACCTCTCGAATAGCATTGAGTTAGGAGGGTTTAGAGGAATGAGGTGAACGTCAGGCCCTAAGTGCTAGCTCACCACTCTCTCTCCTAAAAACTAGCAGGAGGTAGAAAAAGGACAAGCCTTAGATAAAGTGTAGAGGTAGAGGCAGTCCATCGATAGGAAAGACCCACCAAGCCAAATCAATCTATACAAGTAAAAATTAGTTAAGTGTGAATAAATAGCTAACAAATTTTTTTGACTTAACGTGTAGGAAATACTCACGTCGGTTTAGACCTGGGAGCTAAGGTATTACTGATGCTGTATCAAGGAAGCCGTGTTCTATGGGCCTGAAGTAGGTCACACCTATTTATCCATCACTGGATAGCAACAAGGCATATCTAGCTTGCAAGGATGAGCCAATAAATAGAGCTCATAAGCCCACACTTGAAACAATAAATGACAAGGTCACAAAGAAGTTTTAAAGAAAAAAGAACAAATGAAAAAGGAGTTACTTACCAAGACGCCCGATACAAAGCCCTAAATGCAGTGGTGACTCTTTTTGGTCTGCACGACCATGTCTAGACTCTACAACACCCTAGAGAAGAGTAGCACCAGTTCTAGTTGCCTATCATGTAAACCTCTTTCAAGACCGAAAGAAAGCTCCAGCTCATGGTACCATTAGTGTTGGCAAATAGAGTGGTAACCATCAAATACAAGATAAAGCAGCAGGTGTACTGGTCCACCTTTAGTTGAATCGTAGGGGACTCCTCTCCCTATCTCTCCTACAGGTCCATGCAGTGAATACTTTTAGCCCTATCTTGAGAGATAAAACCCAATAGCTTCTTCACCTTTTATAGCCTCAAGGATGGGTGATGGTAGTAGGTGTTGAAGGCAATTACGTGTCATATACAGGGAGCTTTAGTGATAAAAGCTTAGTTAAAGGGGGTGATGGTTATCTCACTAAAGGGCAAATGGAAAGTGTGAGTAGTGTCCATCCACCTGTCTTATAGTGCCCTCAAAGCCTGTAAATCATGGCAGAAGTCTTTGCCCATGAGGTGGTCCAAAAAGGTTTGAAAGCCAGTTGACTGAACCTTATTCTTCACCACCACCGGTATGGTGGAATACCACTATTATGGTCTAAACAAGGTACCCCCGCACTTAAAGTGCATCTGCATAAGAAATAAAGCAGAAGTCAACAAAAGTCTGCATGGACCAAATATTTTGAAAATAGGTCCACACAGATTAAGGAAAGTAGACAAGAAAGGTCCACACGGACCAAACTCATAGGTACCCAAAAGTCCTCACGGATTACAAACAGAGTGAAACATAGTCAAAGATAGGTCTGTATGGATATAACACAGTCAAACAAAGGTCTGCACAGACTTTAAAAGATAAAGTAACTCAAAATAACCATATAACAAGTTCTAGAAGCAAAGTGGAAAAATTGGTTCGCACGGACTAACTGTCCGAATGATTTAAGTCTGCACGGACCTATTGTGTCCTAGTCTACTTAGTTTGTATGGACTTATTGGACTAAAAAATTTTCACAGCATAAAAACACAAGAAAACTTGATCAAAGTGGTTAGGGAACACATAGGGGACAGAAAACATACCTGAGGGTAGACTTCAGAGCAGGCATGGTGTACTAAATTTGCCAAAATGGGGATCGGGTTACCAAACCATTCATAGGAGTAGTGTTTTAGGGTTGGTTGATAGTGGTAGATGGCATAAAGCTAACTCGAGTCAGCATGGAAATGTCCTGCAGCAGAGGAGGAGAAGGTACCGATCGGGCTCCTAGTGGAAGGAAGATAATGCTTGGAGTCTCCTCACCATTGGAAGAGGATGAAGGAGAAGCACTACCCACATAAAAGGCCATTGGAGAGTCTCCTGGTAGAGAGAAAAACTACAGAGGCAGACTGGAAAGGACACAAATAAGAAATGAGGGTGAAAAGAGACAGTTATAGTTCTGACACGACAAGTCCGCGCAGGCCTCCGCACTGTTAATCTGCATGAACGTTTTCCCCATCAAGTCTGTATAGACTTTAACTTGTTTCATTCGTGAGAGTCAGGCATAAAATGGGTCTACACAAACTCACTTTAGGATCAGTCTGCATGGACCATGACCAATAAAGTCCATACAGACCTTTAACTACCAAAATTCAAAAGAACAAAAGAAGAAAGGGGAATGCCTCTAAAAGGCCAGACTTACTCTCTTCATAATTTAACTAAAATTTCAATTCCTTTTTGTAGGATCGACTTTAAGCTATCCACAAACTTGGATCAACCACAAGCTTTGTCCATAATTATGGATCAACCCCGAGTTCAATCCACTGATCATAGATTAACTCCAAGTTCAATCCATTAATTTTGAATCAACCTTGAGTTCAATTCTCTAATCCTGAATCAATGCCAAGTTCAATCCATCATTTCAGATTTAGCCCCGTAAGCCAATCCATCATTCTGGGTTCATGCCTTATAAGCTAATCCATAGTCAATGTCCAAGTCTACATCAAGGCCCGCTCAGCAATAGTATGAGTAGAAGAAGGTGAAGGTGACAGGTAAGTATCCCTAACTTAGATACTTTGATATGTATTATTGATACATAGCACACACCAAAGTGGGGGCAACTGTAGACACCTCACCCTTGACCTATGATGATAGCCAGAGATAAACTCTCAAGCATAGCACAAAGTTATCAAGAGGTAGGTCCGCATGGACCTACTAAATAATGTCTGCATGAACTATGCGAACAGGCCAAGATCTAGCCCACGAAACCCATGAACTAGCATGCCAAAAAGCCTAGTCTATACAGACTAGTATGGATATGTCCGCACGGACTTGTCGATAGAAAAAACACTTCGGAGGAAGAATCCTACCTATTTAGTCCAGAAGCTAGAATCCTTTAAGGATTGGGACTCATTTCTAGATGAAAATAGGAAAACCTAAAGAGAAAGTATAAATACTTCTCTACATCAATAAACAAAAGGAGGAAAAGGAGAAAATGAAAGGGAGGCTAAAAAAAATTACAACTATAAATACACATTGAGATGATAAAAAGTATCCAGGAGGTTAGAGAGCTTGAGCTAAGAAGCAACCCAAACCACCTTCACCTAAACCTTGAGATGTTTGTGCTATTGTTTGAAGAGGCTTCTTGTTCAGGTAATGTCTAAGGTTTATTGAAGGTTTCTTGATATCTTGTAGGCCTATGATCTCTAAAATTGATATACAAGTGAGGTGCTACACTGTTATCCCCATTCCTATTCATGATGAGTAGGCCATCATAGTGACATATAGGATGTAGAATTGATTCTTATGGACAATGTTAAGTATGTTGCATGATGTTAATGATCATCACACAAATATGACCATATGTATGATTAGGTCCACACATACTTAGTTCCTTTAGGCATAAGTATGATAGATTAGTCTGTACAGCCTTCTCCCTTTTATGTGAATATGACAAATTGGTCTGCACGGACCTACATCCAGTAAATGTGATTTTATATTTCAAAGTACTTTGTCATACGCTAGTCTTAATCTAGATTAATATATTTATATGTTAATATTGAAGGCATGTAATTATGTCTGTGAGATTGAAAGATAGTCTACATGGACTCCCTATCACAAGGGCAATAAGTCTGCACGGACTTATACATGATGAATTGCATGATGGCACCTCGGGACATGTTTTATTTGCATAAACAGTAGCCTTTGATTAACTTGTCTTGGATATATTTATATTCTATTTATTATGTGTCAATGCTTATATAACCTTGGTCTAACCTCATTTGGCTTTGTTGTTCTCTGAGTTGTCAATTGAATTCCTTTATTAGATCGAGAGTTGGAACGGACTTAGTCCTTCCTTGGATAAGGTCCGTACAGACTAAGAATAGACCTCCTTGATGTCCACACGGACTAGGCGATGTAGAAGGGAGACTATTTTAGTGTTGCAATTTTTCTCTTTGGTGTTGTACCATTTACACTTTATTACTTATTTTGGGGATGTAATAGTTAGTAAACAACTTGTTTTACACATTAAAACCTAACTTTCACACTAAACAATTTTATATATAATTAAATAGTGTTTTCTAATAAAATGGATTTGTATTTCCTTAATCAAAAGTCACAATCACTAAATTGTTTGAATAAAGGCCAATCTCTTAGAGATGGGAGTTGGGCAATTACCATCAATTCCTATGGAATTATGGGTAGTTGTCAGGTCAATTAACAAATAATGAATGACTCATCTTCTAGATGTACGTATATATATTATATTTCATAAATATTGCAATTTGCTTCCTTAGATGAAAAAGTGGTACAATTTAAATTAAGAATGATGTATGCTTGATTGATAAGGGACTGATAAACGTTATAATATACATGGACAACATATTATTAGGGCATAAATAAGATCTGAAATTTTGAACCTTTTTGGTGCAAAAGATTAGAGGTCATAGTGTAGAGGCCAGGTGGTAACTCCACTAACCACTTTCATGCCCAGTAAAAATATCATAATCTCTACATCAGGCCTAGTACATAACATAACATACAATGATAGATCCAATAATAGATGCATATGAGATCCTATTAATGCACTCTCTCTCTTTTTGTGTCCTAAAACACATAGATTTAGAAACGTGTTTCCCATGTACCATGGGAATAAAACCCTTTTTGGAGAGATCCATGCTAAACATCGTTAGCATTTTGTCTATGTACGTAGATTGTGAAAGACCAAATAACCTATTGGATCTATCTCTATAGATTTTAACCCTAGTATATATGTTGCATCTCTAAGGTGTTTCATGGAGAATTGTTTACTTAGCCAAATCTTGACTGAAGAAAGGATTGAGACATCATTTTCAATGAGTATTATGTCATCCATATACAACACAAGGAAAATAACTGCACTCTTACTAACCTTCTTGTAAACACATGGCTCATCCAAGTTTTATGGAAACCAAACTCTTTGATCGTATCATCAAAATGGATGTTTTAGCTCCTAGATGCTTGCTTTAGTCCGTAAATAAAGCTTGCATACCTATTTGCCATTCCTGGATATGAAACCATCAGGCTATGTCATATACACCACCTTTAACAAATTTTGGTTAAAGAAAGATGTCTTCACATCCATTTGCCATATCTCATAATCATAATGAGTGGCAATGGCAAGTAAAATCCGAATGGATTTTAGCATTGCCACTAGAGAAAAGGTCTCATTAAAGTCAATTCCTTGTTTTTGATAATGGTCTTTTGTTATAAGGCGTGCCTTATAAGTGATCACATTACCTTTCATGTCTATCTTCTTTTGGAATACCATTTACACCTAATGGTTTTTATCCCTTTAGGTGGATCAACCAAGGTCTAAACTTGGTTGTTATATATTAAATCCATTTCAGATTTCATGGCCTTAAGCTATAATTCAGATTCCAAACTTTTCAGAACCTCCTTATTGCTTGCAGGCTTATTATCCTCTACTAAAGCCACATCTTTATCTTGGTCCATGAGAAATCCATATCTCTCTGGAATAATCCTAACTCTAGTCGAGTGCCTAGGAGCTTGTGTTTCTATAGGCTCTCCTATCATCTCATCACTATGAGTAATAGGCTCGGGATCAGTTGATTGATCTGTTATAATATATGGGTTATGAACTTTATCAAGTTCAATCTTACTCCCACTATCTTCCTTTAGGAAAAACTCTTTCTCCAAGAAGATTGCATGCTTTGAAATAAACACCTTTTATTCTATGGGATGGTAGAAGTAATACCCTAAATATTATTTAGGATACCCCATAAATAAGTACTTGTCATACTTAGCCTTAAGCTTGTTTGACATAGTTCTTTTCACATAAGTAGGGCAACCCCATACTTTCATATGTGAGAGAATCGATTTCTTGTTATACCATAGCTTATATGATGTAACATCAACCAACTTTGATAAGACTCTATTTAAAGCATAAATAGTAATCTCTAGTGTAAAACCCCAAAAAGACTTGGGTAAGTCTACAAGACTCATAGATTGAACCATGTCTAGCAAAGTTCAATTCCTCTTTTCAAATACACCATTATGCTGTGGTGTATATGAAGGGGTCCATTGAGACAACATTCCATTGTCTCATAGATAACCCTGGAATTATTGACTTAAGTATTCACTACCTAGATCTGATTGAAGAGTTTTAACACTCTTCCTAA
>CANXYI010354122.1:0-22877 GCA_948208565.1 Hura crepitans | reverse complement strand
TCTTTAGGGAGCAGTATGGATTTTAGTATAACATCTAGGAACTTGTGTTTCCATATGTTTTACTATTACATCATCATCATCTGTAATAGGCTCAGGATCACTCAATTGATTTGCTTCTATTTTTAGATCTTAAACTTCATTAAGTTTGATTCTATTCCCACTGTCTTCCTTTAGGAGTAACTTTTCTTTAAGAAGATAGCACGCTTTGAGGCAAACACCTTTGTTCCAAAGTGTTATAGAAGTAATATCCAATAGACTTCTTTAGATATCCCACAAATAAGCACTTATCAAATTTAGCATCAAGCTTGTCTGACACAATTCTCTTCATATAGGCAAGGCAACCTCACACCTTCAAATGTGAAAGAATTGGTTTCTTATTACACCATATCTCATATGGGGTAACATCAACTGATTTTGATAGAGGTCTATTTAAAAGATAAATAATAATTTCTAATGCATAACCCCAAATTGACTTAGGTAGAGTTATAAAGCTCATCATGAATTAAACCATGTTTATCAAGGTCCGATTTCTCCTTTTAGATACACCATTTTATTTTGGTGTATATGGAGGAGCCTATTAAGATAATATCCCCTTATCTCTCAGATAACTTTGAACTTTATGACTTAAGTATTCTCTACCTTGATCATATTAAAGTGTTTTAATACTTCTGTCAAGCTATTTCTCAACTTTATTTCTAAATTCTTTAAACTTTTCAAAGGCTTATAATTTGTACTTGATTAAGTACACATAACCATATCATGAATAGTCATTGATAAGGTAATGAAGTAGACAAACCCACCTCTTACATATGTGGTCATTGGGCTATATACATCTGTATGTTTAAGGTTCAAAAGTCTACTAGCATATTTACCTTTTCCACTAAAGATGTCTTTGTCATTTTTCTTAATAAATTGGATTTACATGTTTCAATTGATTCATAATCAAATGAACCTAAGTCACTAGACTTGTGTAACTTAGACATGTATTTCTCATTTATATGGCCTAAATGATTGTGCCATAAAAATATGGTTTTAGATTATCCACCTTTTATCTCTTGGTATTAACGTTATAGAGTTCCTTTTGATTATGAAAAATATATATATTCTATTAACAATTGATGCAGAACAATATAAAACATTGTCTTTATAAACTGAGCAACCCTTGCTCTTATTAATAGAAATATCAAAATCTTGTTCAATAAGAAAAAGGAAAGAAATAAAATTCTTATTTAAGGAAGGAACATAATAATAGTTATTAAAAGGCAAAACTAAATGATATGCTCCTACAGCTAATGTAACAACTCATGCTTTATTTGCCACCCATAGGTCCGTATCACCCTTGTTTAACCTACTACTACTCCTTAGTCCCTACATATCTAAACTAAGTGAGAATCACAACTAGTATCTAATACCCATGTGTGATTACCAATAACAGCACTAGTATTAATCTCAATAACATTAATACCTAAACTAAGGAATCTCTATGTTTCTTCTTTATTTGGGACCTTTTGACATGCTTTGCAATGTCCCCTTTTGGGATTAGCCTCTTTCCACTTCCATGGGTTTTCAACTAATTAGACTATAATTTCTTTTTCTAATTAAAAAAAGTCTTGATCAGATTTACCATGTTTTATGATTATAGAATTAACTCTTAATTCTAAATACATCATAAAATCATTGAATTAAAGCCCAACACTTGAAGTGTCCTCCATTATCTTTAAATGGAATAAAATTTTAGATATCTCATACCCTTGTATTTAACAAGATGATAAATGATAAACATCCACATGCCCATACTATTTCTAAAGTTTAGGAGATATAGAGGCAATCATATTGCCATTAATATCCCTGTGAACTTTTGAAAAAGTTTTCCACTCTTAATAGGAACATCAATATAAAGAGGTGGAATGTATGTGTCTAACACATAACTACTTTCTCACTTTTGAGAACTATTCTTAGATTTTAAAGCTAGTTTTATTAATTTATTAGTCATTAAGAATTTTTGCATAAATTTAGGTTAAATGAACTCATAATGCACATATACCGACATGTAAAGAATGATAAAAAGTTAGTGCATGATTATGTACATGAATGCATTTATAAGGCATTTTATAAAATCCACATATTCTCTGATGATTTTATTATCAACCAATAGCCTTTACATTGATCTGAGAAAACCCTATGGTTTTTCATGTGAGATAGCACCTATCTCTCATTAAGGTCATACCTTAGATTTGCACAACAAGCCTAACTTGTAATAAAAATGGTAGGCATCTCTTGCCAATTGCATTATATGATATTACTGATCTTTAGGTCACTAACTTTAGTGCATATGCATTTCCCCAATCTACCTCTAGGACTATTAACCTTGGGTTTGCCCAACAAGCTAATAGATTGTCTAAGACAGACCCATTAGTATAGATATAACATATTTGATGTAGCATGGGCTTGGGTTTGCCTAACAATCCAACACTAAGAAGAACTCTAGTTAAAACTATACTAATAAAAGGCTTGCAAGTCTTAATGTTTAGTTTGAGGGAGTTCTTCCATTTTAGTCTTATTAGGGCTACATAATTTAGTATGCTCATGTAAAGGGATTTCGCATGCTTTGGCATATAGATGCATATTTAATCTCATTAAATTATACACATGCTATTTTATCTCATTAAATATATGATTTAGTAATGGACTTTTTACTACATTGATTTCCTTGAGCCAAAGGAAACCAATTTGGTTTGGACCTTAGGTAGTATACATGAATTACAAATCCAAAAAGAAATAAAATAACATTTCTAATTTATTTCTTCTTGGTCTTCCTTGGTGGACCTTCTTCTCTGTTTGCTCTATGTATTCCTTCTTCTTATTCTAACCCTATGTAATCTAATTATATAATGAACAATTCAAAAGATCTCATGTTACATGTGAAGGGAATTGGATAAGAAGAGAAATACAATAGAGAAATGAGAAAAAAAGGCTAGGAGACACAGGCCTAATTTAACCAAAGAAAATATTCATGAAATGGAGATCAATCTCATTGGTCTTTATCCATAACTAGTCATCATGCCAAACATACTCCTTTAATACGCATTTCTAATGCATATAATTAACTTGCAATTTTCAGATCCCACTTGGTTAAATTTAGTTTATTTTTCAACTCTTGCAAAATTAACATGCCATATAAACTTAGCTTTATGAAATATTAAATATGGCAATTGTTCTTATTAATCTAATTAATCAAATTAATGTCATATTTAAAAATCCTTTCCAATTTAGAAACCAATTCCAAAAAGAAAAAATTTTCAATCCAATTGAAAATTATTTTTAGGATTCATAAGTTACATATGCTTGAAAATGTTGATATTCTTCTAATTATTGGTCCAACCAATAATTAATTTGTAAATTTAATTATTTGATCCAATTAATTAATTAAATTTGCATGAATTTTAGTAGCCAATTCCAATAAAATTTTGGAATTTAATTTGAATTTTTTTTGGATTGCACTATGCTAGAAATCTAATTTCTAGCATTAATCGATAATCCAATTTGCATTGTTTTGAAAAATAATTGATCCAAACAATTTTGGACACATTCCAGTAAGTATGAATACATAAAATATCATATTATGATAAACAAAATTAATCCAAATTAATTAATCCAATTGATCAACTTAAAATTAATTTGTTGATTATTACTAACAATGAATACGGTATATGATCATATGATTGCTGCAAAACTATGAATCCAATTCATATGCAATCAATTTTGAGCATTCAAAATATTCATATTAATTTCATAATTATCCAATAATTATGAACAAATAGGTTTGGAATTGAAAAGAAGCAAAATCAAATTTTGACAACTTTAATAAAACCTTGATCTATTTTATAGAAGTTGTCAACAACTAAAATTATTTTCAAATAATTCTTTTAGTTATCAAATAAAATCTAATTTTATTGATCAACTCCAGAATTACTTTTTAATTCCTAAAGAATTCATGAAAAAAAATATGTGGCTATATAATTAAAAGAAATCATTCGAAAAAAATTTTCCCTAGTTTTGCCATTTTCTATAATGTAAAAATAGCTTGAAAATTCTATTAAATGATTTTTTTAAAATTACCAAATAAGCTCTAATTTTATTGTTCAGCTCTAAAATTAAATTTTAGACCCTTAGGAACCTAGAAAAAATAATTTAGGCCTAAAAATATTAAAAATTGGATTGAACAAAATTTTTCAAAAGTAGTCAACAAATGTTATTAGAATCCAAGTTTACTATTCAATTAATTATTTTAACTATCAAATAAAATCAAATTTTATTAATCAGCTAACCTAAAAATAAAATCTTAGGTTGAGAATAATTAAATAACTAATTAAACTAAACAATACCATTTTGGTCGATCAGTATAGCAAATTTTCACAATTTTAGTTCATTCAAGCATATAAAATTCCAAAAATTCACAAAGCTAGAAACAAAATTACTTCAAATTAGCTTTAATCCATATCTAACCATTACAAAATGAATAAAATTGAAAAAACATGCAAAAAATTCAAACAAAAATTTTAAACTTTAACCGCAGGATATCGACAAACTATAATAGTTTTCAACTTTTTTAATAAAACTAGGCTTTGATACCATTTTTAGTTCCTATAGACTCATACACAGTGAAAACTAAACATCCATGGAACACAAAAAAATGTTAGAATATGAAAAAAAATGAGAAACAAAATTAAACAAATCACAAAAATTAGAATTTATCATAAATTCTCTACTCGATTCCAATTTGTAGCTTTTCACCTCACCGGATTGTTGCAAACCATTATGACCCACTCGAGAACACCTCCATGGTATCTACAATGGTAAAAAATTCAATGAGAACTCTCCAAGAGGTGCATAAGTGAATTTTATTTCTAGGTGCTAGTAAGAAATAAAATTCAAGAAGAAATAAAGAGAAACCTCAAAAGAAGTTGAATTTGCTTGTTCTCTCTGTTGAGGCTCTCTTCTTGTGAACGACTTCACTAGAGTTTTTATACCCTTTTTATGCACCCCTAGGTCAAATTTTCTTAATAAAAAAATGAGCTTTTAATTGATTAATTAATTAATTAGAAGACTTAATTCTGACCCAGTCACTTAAAACATTTAATTAACACTTAATTAAAACTTAATTAATATTTCAAGCTTTTCTCTTAGACTCTAAGCCCAATAAGTCTCCTTATTTTACTTTTTATTATTTAATGACATCCCATATCATTAAATAATTTATAGTTTTACCTCATTAATTTGCTCCTATCAGTGTGTGACTCTTTAGGCTTTTGAAACACTTTGGTAGTTTAATAGTGAATCAAAATCCTAGTAGAATTAGGATTCTGTGATTTAATTCAATTAAACCATTATTAAATTCCATTAATAAATTCACTATTATACAAGTCATTATAGGCTTCTAGCCAGGCATAATGACTATCCAAGTGTTAAAAAGTCAAATGGTTTGACTTAACCCTTCTATATACAATTACTATGCAATTCATCTTTCACCATACCTTATCTAGTTTAGGTTTGTGTATAGACTTGTGTCAACTCAATGCTTAATCAAGTATGTCTAATTAAGCCCTAAACATATTGATGCTAATTTTTATTCCTTTATTCTAAAAATGCCCTTATGAATCTAATTCACACTTGCATTTCACTTTAGCCAAAGATTCCTAAAATAAATGCATATTAGAATAGAGGGATACATTTTAATTCGAGATGGTGAATCCTCTATTGATTGCTCAACTACCTTTAAGTATCTCGACCTATACCCAATCACCTAGCTATGTATACATCATGGTGATGTGAAAGTACTAGAGTAAAAGTATAGTTCTCAATACTTAAGATAACCTTGGTGATCTCAAGTCAGAAGATAGATGCACAACTGATACGATGAGATAGTTTCATTGTATGATCCATATGAACATCTAATTTCAAGTCTCCAATGAACTTGTTTCTCAAACAAGCATCCACATGTAATCTCTAAGTGTTACCATGCTTATAGCTTATAAGAACTACTATTTGACTAGGTCAAAGAGCATAACATGTGCTAGTTTATTTGCATTAACAACATTCCATTTTGTTAATACTATGAATAGGGATAGTTTTGGTATTTCACATTTACATGTAATAAGAATCTCACATTATGAACACTTCATATTTTCATCTATATTGTGAATATGCTAGGGACTTTATTACATAGTTTAGGATCATATCACATAAATGAATTAACATAAGCGCTAATTGTAATAAAGAATGCCTTTATTATGAACAATTATTTTTTATGTACACAAAATATCCCTATTACATATAAGCTCTAGGGTATGCATCTAACAGTTCCTACTGCTAGTTCACCACCTTCTATTGATGTACCATTGGCTACACTTTTTGGTAGGATGTCTGCTTTTTTTAGGGGAATTGGTGTAAAGATAGAAGTTAGAAGTTCAATTGAAAAAGCAAAAGGGGCCACATACTTTAATCCAGAGTATGACTTATATAAAGGCTTTAAAGATGAATGGGGGAAGAAGAGATGCCTCATAAGGCTGAAGATGCTACAATAAAGAAGTTAGAGGAGAAGACAGAGGCAATGACTAGACTCATCACCCTAGCTAAAGGGTTAGATCTAGATGAGCTCACTTTAGAATCTAAGGAGTTACAACCCTCTAAGTTTAAGATGTTGGAATTGCATAAGTTTAATGGGACTACATATCAAGAGCCCATGTTAAGTAATATGCCATTGTTATACATGGCACTGAGCTCAATGCAAAGTAGAAAATAGCCTATTTTAGCCTTACATTACAAGGGAGAGCAATCAATTAGTACCGTAGAATGGAGAAAAAGGTGAAAGAGGATTAGGAAAAGGTGACTAAGGCTTTCATTAGCCAATACAATTGCAACACTCACATGGAGATTACTATAAAAGACCTCGAGCTACTAAAGCTGAGACCTTCTTATAGTACTTGATAAGGTGGAGGTCTAGGGTTTTAGAGATGAGAAGGAAACCTAAAATGACTGAGCAAATCAAAATGTTTATAAGGAATGCTAGTCTTTATTTGAAAAATGGTTAAAGGCAAAAAGATTTAAAGATTAGAAATCTTTAAAAGACATTGCCATTGACTTAAAAGAAGATCATGTAGAATTGAAGAAGAATATAGGTGGGTTTAACAATCATAGAAGATTAAACAATAGGAATACAGGGGTAAGTAGTTATAATAGGGCTAGAAAGACTAATGAAGTATCTGCCATGTCAAGACACTACTCTAATTTGGGTTAACCCCTATCTTAGGGCTTTATACAACTTCAGAATAAAAGGAAGCTTTAACCTCTCCTATCCAAACTAGCCAAAAATTAGTGACAGCCTAATCATAGATCAGATATATGTTACAAGTACCAGCAACACATTGGTCATGATATAGACAACTATCGCACCTTAAGAGACCATATTTAGGATCTAGATTCTAAATAGATTCGAATCCAAATAAGAGATAAAAGAGACATGGTGCCCATCCCAATATGCCTCCATTAATGTATATGGTAAACTATAAGTTGCTTGAATGGTATGTGCTGTAATAATTAAATGGAAATAAGTATTTAGCTAGAAAAGAGAAGAAGGGAAAAAGATCATGTCTCTATGTTTGTAACTTATATATAGGTAACTGATAATAAGAGTGAGCAAAAAGACTAGGTTTAAGATCTATGGGTTGATTTTGAAAGTGAAAACAAAGCAAATGATAAGGAGGAGACTAAAGTAGTGACCTATCATGTTGTACCAAAAGCTAAGAAGGAACTAGTTCCTGTAGCACTAAAGAAAGAAGACAATGTAGTGCTGAAGTAGCTAAAGAAGACTTTTGCATAGATTTTGATCTAGGATTTGTTGCAGCAATCCTTAACACATCATCAAAAAGTAGTTGAGGCATTAGGGGCTATGACAGTTTCAACCACCACGTCTCCATCTTAGTTATTAGAGATAGTAAGAGGGGAATAAAGAGAGGTGGTGAGTTTTTTAGATAATAATCTTCCCTCAGAAGGGTTCTATCATAGTCATCCTTTATATATCAAAATTGAGGTCAATAGGAAACATACAGTATATGTAATGGTTGATGACAAGTCCTCAATCAATGTGTGCCCACTTAAAGTAGTAGCTATGTGCACCATTGATGACTTTATGATTTGTCAATCCAAGCTTACTATTATGGCATACAATAACACTAGGAGGCATGCATATGGCATTTTTAAGTTTAAGGTCAAGATAGGGTCGACGTAGATGATATAAAGTTTGTAGTGCTTGACATCCCTACCAACTTTTTGTAGCTTTTGGAAATACCATGTTTCCATAAGCGAGAAAGAGTCCTATCAACACTACTTCAGATGATAAAGATCCTTTATAATGGTGAGGTAGTCACAATTTCAGCAACAAGGGAAAATTGGGTATTGATGCTTGAGATAGCCAACTAGCCTTCTAATATGTTCCATATAGCATGAATCTTTTTTGAAGAGAAAGGTGTTAATCCTATAGACGCCTAGATTTTAGGCCAATGATGAACTAAAGATAGGCTCAAGAAATAAGGCAAGTAACTTAGAACCTTAGTCCATATGAACTAACCTAGTGCAAGTCTACCCAGGCTTGATGCCGTAAGGTCCACACCAATTAACAAATAACTAGTCTAGAATAGTAGGTCCACGGCCTATAGTTTTCCCAAAAAAGCCAAAGCCTATGTCTACATGGACTATAATAGACTAAGCCTAAAATTAAGCCTAAGGCCTATGAACTACCAAGGTGAACTCGAAGCCTAGGTCCACACTGACTTAGACACCCTAAGTCCATATGGACCTATCGATGAAAAGCGTTCAGAAGCATAAACTACTTATCTAGACTTTAACTCCTAAACCTATTAGTACTCTACCTTTTTCGGATGGGAGAGCTATTCACTAACCTATAAATACCCCTTTCATAAACCTATTCCACCACTAACAATCATTAAGAGGAATTCTAAGAATTCAAAACCCACTAATTTAAGAGTCTAATCATTGACTCCAAAGCAAAAATTGATCTTCTAATCCAAAGTCCTCATAAAAAAACTTTCCAAAGCAAAAATTGATCTTCTAATCCAAAGTCCTCATAAAAAAACTTTCTTTCCAAAACCCTACATTTGCTTTGTTGCTTGAAGATAATCATAAGGTATGATCTAAGGCCTCCTTTTATATTCCATCCATTTGTATTGCTTTTGTAAACCAATGATCTCTTGGGATTAATCAATACAAGAGGTAATTCTATGTAATCCCGATATCAATTATAAAAGTAGGTTATTATTTTAAACCATTTTAATCATATGTAATTGCCTATTAAAATGATGTGATCAGTACATATTAACACTCTAATCATATAGACTTATCTTAACGTATGATAAAGTCTGCACAGACTTAATATTTAAGTATGTGCATGATCTTATGTTTGTACAGATTATTATTTGATAACAGTCTCTTATATACTATGTATACTTTTTTTAACGTGTTTTATTTACCATTTTGACATGCTTGTATGATGTTATCATATTGTATAACTATTTTGTTCCTTAATATGCATATTGTTGATGTTCTAGAATTAATGTGTATTCCTTATAGTCTCTCTTTCATGAGGATTGAAGTGCACATAGATATACATTTTATGCATACTTATGCTATCTTCTAGTCCACATGGAATCCCTTTCATAAAGAACGTAATTCGCACGAATGTGTATCAAATTTACATATGTGTTCTGCCTTTTAGTCTACATGGACTACTTTTTATGAGCATTGTAGTCTACACGACACCAGTTCTAAATTCTAGTTCTTATGAATATTGTTGTGATGAATTTATATCTTCCCTTTACATGATTAATTTGACATTCTCTTAGTTATAACCATTATTTGAGCATGTTCCATGAACATTCATATTTGCATGAAGATTTATCATACATGTTGTTATCACATCCTTTAGCATTGTTATGAGGTCCTTACAGACCGCTAGTTATGTTACTAACCTTTTTCCCTTGAGTTGTATAAGAGTGGCCATTCTTACTAGATTAGAGGTTCAGATGAACATATTAGCTATGACACATCATTGTCCGTATAGACATAAACTCGAAGCCATATCGAGTTAGCATGGATTTGCCAACACAGAGAGGGACCAAATAACTTATTCTTTGTTTCTTTATTTAGTTTGGTAATTATTATTTCCTTTATTTATTTTAGGTTGTAATAGGTAGTTTAGGAACTCATTTTACATGCTAAAAGCCTAACCTCCCATCAATGGTTTTCTACATAATTAATTGATGTTTTCTTAATAGAACAGTTTTGAGTTTTCCTTAAAAGAAAGTTGCATAAAAAATGTACTTTAACAAAGGCCAATCTCTTAGAGATGGGAGTTAGGCAATTACTGCCAATTCCTATGAAATTATGGGTAGTTGTTCAATTAAGACTTAACTAATTAATAAACCAATTTTTGGATGATTAATATACATTTATACTTGTTGAATATTTTGAATATGGCAATTTATTCTCTTTAAAGGAAAAGGTGACATGAATTCTTTAATTAAGATGCTTAATCGTATGATATAAGATTGATAATTGTTAGAATATAAAGAAAGGTATATTATTAGGGCATTAATAAGATCTAATTTTGAACACTTTCTAGGTAAAAGATCAGTGGTCCGGGTGTACAGCTAGGTGGTGACTTCGAACACTAACCACCTTATCCTTTATAAACATACATAAATCTACAAATCCCAAAGTGGAAAACATGCTGAAGAAGATGAACTACTTGCTAGGTGCTGGTTTGGGAAGTAATTCACAAGGGTTGGTAGCAGCTATACAGCCAAGAAGGCAAAAGGACCAAAGAAATTTAGGATATATAGTAAAGTCCATAGAGCCAAAGAACAAGGGGAGAAGTACTTTATTCATGCCTTAGGAAACATTAATTACTGTAAGGAGTCTAAACCTACCATAGTCGGGGGAAAAGTTATGCCAGGTTTTGAAATCTTTAATGACATATTTGGTTAGGAATCTCGTGAAATCAAAATTGCTCTAGATTTTTAGGATGAGAAGATTCTAACCAATTTGAGTAACTTAGAGATAGAATTCAGAGAAGAGATCCTGACCATAGCTTTGCTTCAAGACAAAGGAGATAAATCCTTAGAAGATTTTTCTCATATTCTTTATGTACTTGAACTTTTTGATGAAATATTTGTAGTTCTTATTTTATTAAGATAAATAATTTACTTATTTATGTGATGTCTCATCTAATTATATCATGCATAATGATAATCATGACACACATAACATGTTTGACATTAATTCAATCAATACTACCTCATTTAATCTTGGTACCAATGAAAAACCTAAAGAAATTTTAATTGTATCTAATATAACTCCTGATGAAAAGACTAAACTTGAGAGAATAGAAAAAAAAATATGAAAAAGTCTTTGCCTAGACCTATGAATGCCCAAGGTCAATAGGAAAATTACTGAACATGCCATTCATATGTATCCAAAGGCAAAATCAGTAAAATAGAAGCTGAGGAGGATGAGACCAGAATGGGCAAAAGAAAAGAGGAAGTACACAACAAGATTGAAGCTAGATTCTGGTTAATGTGATACCTATCACCAAGAAAGATGGTTGAGTCAGAATGCGTATAGATTAAAGAGATTTAAACAAGACCTACCCTAAGGACAATTTCCCATTATCGCACATAGATGTTTTGGTAGACAATGCAACCATGTGCAAGATGTATAGCTTTATTGATAGATATGCAACATATAACTAAATACTAAACAAGATAATAGATAAGATAAAGATAGATTTTATTATCAAGTGGGGAAACTTTTACTATAGAGTAATGCCTTTCTAGTTGAAAAATGCTAAGGCAACTTACCAGATGATGGCCATAAAGATACTGGATTACCTGATTCTTATGGAAATGGAGGTTTATGTAGACAATATGATAGATTGAGTCCACTACTAGGAAAAAACACTTTAAGGCATTAGAGAAGTTCTTTCAATGGTAGACTAGTATGATATGCATTTGAATCCTAAGAAATGTCTTTAAGGTAACTTTGGGTAAGCTTTTGGGGCTTATAGTAAGCAAAAGAGGAATTAAGCTAGATCCTGACAAAGCCAAAGCTATTAGAGAAATGCCAGTTCTGAAGAAAGAGAAATAAATAAAGGGTTTTTAGGCTAAATACAATACATTATAAGGTTTATAAAAATGCTTACCACCATATGTGAGCCCATCTTTAAACTCCTAAGAAAAAACTAACCAATTTAATCGAGCAATGACTATCAGAAAGCTTTCAATGCTATCAGGGAATACTTGGCAAATCCATCCATTTTGCAACCTCTAAGATATGAGAAGCCCCTAATCCTATACCTATCTATCGAAGAATGTCAGTAGGAGGTATGATGGCATAGGAAGATGAGTTTAGGATCGAATATGCAATCTACTACCTGAGTAAGAAGTTTCTTCCTTATAAGGCCAAGTACATAGAAGTTGAGAAAATATGCCTAGTAGTAGTTTGGACTTCGAAGCAACTCAGGCATTATTTTTAGTCATGTGCAATCCAAGCAGTAGCTAAACATAGTCCTCTAAGATACTATCACACCCCTACTTTTGATCAAGTTTTTCCTAAGGATAGAATTAGAATTAGAAAAAAAATGTGGGGAATAAAATGTATGTATGGATTGAGTAAAGTCAACTGGTGTGAACTATGGAGCAAAAAATGAATAAAGGGTAAAATGGTAAATACATAAGATGACTAAGGTTAAAATTGGAAGTGCACAGTTAGAGGCCTAAGGATGAGTGGAACACATATAAAAAGGTGAAAGATATGAATGTAGCATATGAGGAAAATGGAAATGTGAAAATAATGGGGTTCGAGAGATGGTCCTAGTGAATAGTTACATTGGGCTATGAATAGTGCAACCCAAGCCTAAATGGAATTGAGCCGACCAAGAGATAGTATAAATCATTTGATAAATTATGGTGTAATTTGAAAAGTATTCATTATCACATAAGAGGTTAAACATGAAAAACAAAATCTAGGTTATAGTCTATGGTGAATTGTAAATGCTTTAAGATGAACCAAAAATTCAAAAAATGTGCTCAGAAAAATTCAAAACCTAAACATCATGATAATAAAATAATTAGAAGAACATGAAAATCATAGTGCCATAATTTATTTACGAGTGAAACCATTAAAAATAAATTAGTCAAATTAAATAGAGGAAAATGACAAATATGAGATAAGCATGACTTGATATTTATGTAGGATGCATTTTTGGCCCTCAGATCCAATATTGAACCATGAGATCTTAACCATCTAAAACTAAAATGAATTTATAAATTTTAGAAATAATTATTAGATATTTTAAAGGAAATAACACATGGAATTTATCTCACCTTACATTTGTAACCTAACATTTAATCCTAGTCATTGAATTACCATTATAAATATAGATTTATCATAAATTAATAGGGAGAGTTTTCATCCAACACTCTCACATTTTCTATTCCTCCATAGCCAAAATTTTGTCCCTCTTTCCTATCCTAAAATTCTTTCATTAATCTTTCTAATTAATCCCTAAATTATCATGTTAGAATTAGAGCTCTTTCCACCAATTTAATTAGTTCTTCTAGTATTTCATTATATGGAGTTGAATTTTAAGGAAAAGAATGATAGAAAGACATAGGTTGGAGCTCAAATACAAGTAAGTAAGTCTTCCCCTTATTCAATTATTTTTCTTAGGTTTTTTGTAGTATGTTAATAAGCATTTGAATTTATGATGAGGATATATGTGATTAATATTATTTTGATGGAATTATGTGAGCAAAATAGAAAGTAAAAAGACTAAAGGAAAATATAAAGTATATGAGTGTAAGTAGATGAACTAGAATTTGGTATAATAATAATAATAATAATAATAATAATAATAATAATAATAATAATAATAATAATAATAATAATAATAATAATAATAATAATATCATCATCAAAGAAAGGAAAATAAAAGGGATTAAATAAATCATATTTAGAAATTCAAATTAAGATGGAGTAAATGGGAATTATTTAATAAGAATTAAAATGAAATTAATTATATAAGGGAAAAGAATTATAAGGTTTATTAAATAATATGAAAATATATATACATGTAATTGTTACAAACCCTAATTCTTAAATATTAAATATAATAAAGGCATATAGAAATAGTGATTGTGACACCTTTTACCGAACTCCTGAAGAAGATAGGTGATGCATTTCCCATTAGGTCACCCATCTTGGAATTGCTCTAGGTGTGCACTCTTTAAACACTTATAGACTACTCTAAAACTTTATTGGATGTTACTTAGATTTTTAGTCTAACCCTTAAGTATGTTCATATATGGTATGATAGACTTAGAAACCTCATTTACAGACATTTTACATGTTATAGAAAATTTGGCGTACAACGACTACTTGGGTGACATACCAAAAATTTTTTTCACCTATAAGAGCACTTTTATCAACAATAATATCATTCTACCTCCTTTTAGACCCTTTTGGTCCTCCAATCAACATTAGCACACATCAATCACACATTTCAAGCACACAGGGCCTCTGGCCCATAGTTATAAAAAATCATTAAACAAGCCATTTAGACAAAACTTGTTTATATACATCACATCTATCCTTTATATATATAGACATAAGCAGCCTCTAAGCATGCCAACCTATACCCTATAGTATTAACATGAGTGCTAGCTAAATAGAACAAAAGAAAATGGCTATATGTACCATTTAAAATCTATGCTACTACATTGCACGATCTCCGAGATTGGATTGCTTATCTTTACAACCTCTGCACTAAAACACTGGTATGTTGAGTATAACTCAGTGATGAATTTAAGGTATTTAAAACAGGCTATGCAATGGTTCACATACATTAATAATATGACAGTCACTATGCAATATGTGAATGGTGTATTAGTTAATTCATGCAATTTAGGTGATATGCCATATTTTCACAATAATTACCAAAATGCTACTATGATAACTTCAATTTAATTATTTGTGTAGTAAATTGCTATAATCAAAATTTGTAGATTAATTCAATTTAATTTATTAGGCCAGACTAGAAGACTACACCTAAGATATAGGACTAAGACGGAACTAAAAAGTTATGCAATGGCTCACATTTCGAACCACGATCGCTGCATCGACCTGGTCTGATAGCAGGGATTAGCTCACTTAAACCTCCTAATACTAGACAAAAGTTAGTAAGGATCAATCCATAGGCCTCCCAATATCTCAAACCACTCAACCACCAATCATATTATGGATAGCAAGGATCAGTCCGTAGACCTCCTAATATCCAAAAATCCTAGCAAGAACTTTAGTGGATAGCAAGGATTAGTTCGGAGACCTCCCAATATCCAAATAATCATCAACATTAATCACTTCTAAAAGATAGTAAGGATTAGTCCATAGACCTCCCAATATCCAAAAAATCACAAAAATCATCTAGTAGCTGCCATCCCTAAGTTGACTAGTTAACCCATCTAGTGGGTGTCTAACTAATAGGCCATCTGACCTTATTTTATATTCATTTATTTACTTATCCTTATATTATTATATTTAGGAATGAAAAATAAATAGTTATAATTTTTATTTGATGGTCAAAATTTGACTTGGACAGTTACAGGTCATTTTTAGTCTTACCGAGCAGTTAGGGGTCAATTTTTCTAAGTTATTTCCAATTACTTTCTTAGGCGCAATTAAGTTCACATTAAGTCTAGTCTAGGCCAATATTTTAACTCCAATTATGTCTATGTTCAAGGTACATTTCAATATATATGACCCTAGGTCATTTTCTTAGGACAATTATAGGTCATTTTCATTTTTACATATGACATTTTAGGTCTCAAATTAAGTCCCTTTCATGCCATTTTTTTAATGCCATTTGCACCTATTTCCATATGTGTTCATAGGCTTTATGCCAAGTTAAATTACACACTTTAAATAGCCTTAAAAGAGGCTTCAATTAAATCCACATAAACCTTACAAAAATGTCCCAAATTAGGTTGCCATTCACATGCCAATTTAGTCTATTTTTAAGGTTAATTTTACTATGTTATTCTAAGCCATTTTTAAGTTCCTTTTTAACCACTTCTCAACCTTAATTGAGATCCCAATATCTATACATTTCATGCTTTATTACTCATTCTTATTCACCTAACTCATGACAAATGTGCCATGCCAATCTCACACACATATGCCATGCCATACTTTATTTTTCATGCAAAACTTGCCTTGTATACCTTTTGGCCAATGCTTTCCAATAGCCATGTACATGCTTTTCTCCATATTGAATCACACATAAACATATCATAACATCATTCAAGCATGCTTGTACACACATAATGCAATTATCATGCAAACTAAGCCATGGCATGCCTTGTACATGCCTCAACCACACTAAACACACACACACAAGCCTTGTTCATTAAATTCACCATATACACTTATAATGCTATCACTAATAAGCCAAATTCCATATTTCGTGCTAACTTGCCACACACTTAGTCTACACCTCAAAGCAACCTCTCAGGAAACTAAGGCTTGATACCAACACTCCCATTTTTCCACTATACATATGCATAATTCACCCATTTCTATATCAACCACATTAGAAACTACTACTTCCTCACCTAATTCATGTCATACACTTAGCACCCACACACAAAAGCTCTTGGCCAAAAGAATGTCTTATGCATTTCTTCATTTCCTTCACTAATTCATCACACAATTCATTCATAAAGCATGAAAATTAACGTCAATATAGGCATAACACTTCATTTTACCCTTACTAACACCCTAACCATGACTTCCATACAAGATTTCTACACTAATTATTCATGAATTCTAGTTTACATGCTTCTAATAGTTTAAATTCATATACCTCTCTAACAAGGAAGGCTTATCCCGCACTTTAAGCTTATGAATGGGCTTGTTACACCTGACTTTTCTTTATTCTCCATTCATGCCTCATATCCTCAAAAAATTCATAAAAAATTCCATAAGACACTAAATGAAAATCCAAGATTATAGCCATTCTTAGAATGGTAAAATCCTCTAGAAAATAAATTAAAAAGGGAGGAAACACTTACACACACAAAGTTGGTTTCTAAGCACCCTTTATGTACACTCATGCACCTTTTGAATTTTCTTGAGTTCTATAGACTTTTATGGTCTTTAAACCCTTTAAAAATCAATTCAAAACTTGTCAAAAGAATTTTTGGTTGCAATTAGTGGCTATTTTAGGCTTGAGAAGCCATAAAAAATGGTAGAAGGGGGTGGTATTGGCATCGAGAAAGAAACAAAGTAGAAAGGAGAAAATTAGTGGGTGGTGGGATGGCAATGCCAAGTCAATATCTAGGTGTCACCATGGGGTATTTATAGTGGCTGATGTCGCCTGAGTGGTGACACATGCCACTCGAGCTTCCCAAAATTGCTTAATTTCAATAGAAAGTTCAAGGAATTTTTAAAAATCACTCAGACCTTCAAAAATCATCACATTTATTTTAAAAATCCTTAATTTGTCCCATTTAAAGGCTTGTAAAATTTCATGACCAAATTCTCTCGACAGGACATTTAACCAACTGCCTTAGTTTAAATGCAAAACCTAAAATTAAGGAAAAGTTACAAATGACATCGGAATTCAAAAATTCCTTCACCAATGGACTCAGGGAAATTTTTAACCTCTAGGGTAAGGTATTTTTAGGTCTGTCTACACATATCCTGAGTCATTCTTAGCCTAAATCCATTTGAGCATACGGCCCACTAGATTATAGCCTAAAATAATTTATTGGTTATGCTAAATCTTTAAATCAAGCCATTTTCACCATTTTAAAGCCCCTCAAAGTTTCATGACAAGTGCACTATGCCTTGAGCCTCATAAAAGTGACTCGGTACTCCAGGCACACTTTTCAAGACTCAAAGGTACTGTTCATAAAGCCTTGACTTACGAGTGTTACAATTGGAATTCTTAGGCAACCATCCAATAGAAGGCGAGTCGATAAAGTTCAAATTTCTTGAGGAGAATCTAGCCCTATTTATAGTCCAAGAATGGAAATGTACTTTTGACAGCATAGTGAAGAGCAAAAGAGCAAGAGTAGGAGTGATTTTGAAAACACTTAGAGGAGAAAAATTATCATTAGCTAGGAAGTTAAGGTATAGAGTTACAAATAATATGGCAGAATATAAAGCTTGCATATATAGGCTTAAAGCTTTATTGGCTCTCAGTGCAAAGATAGTTGAAGTATTTGGAGACTCATCTCTAGTAATGTATTAGACCAATAAGGAATGGACTATTTAGGAAGAGAATTTAAATCCTTATGTAGAGTATTTGTGACACCCCTTATTCAGTCTAATTATCAAACCTAGATAAGGAGTGGCACACATAAAAGATATCAAAACATATTAAAAATCATTTCAATCATAAACATTGTTATAAAATTGACATTACATTCACATGGTTATTAAAAACAAGGAATTAAAAAGAAGTTTGCAAGTTTTACTATTGGGGTCTTTGTGTTGAAAAATCAGTAATATAATAGCTGCTCGAGAGCACTATCCCAAATAGTAACCTATAAAAAAAACACTTCTATAAATCTCAAACTCATCTCAATCTCAAATTGGTCCTCCCGACCATCCAAATAAAAATCACAAATTCAACAACATACAATAGGAAGAGATATCATACAAAACATACAATAGGAAGAGATATCATACAAGTATAAAATAAAGTTCAAACTTGTTTCCAAAATGTTACAAAAATAATTACATATGATATTAGGCCCAATCCCTCTTATGCTACGTACGATTGCCCCTAACTATCTACATCACATAATGTATATAGAATAACAAAAATACCAAAATTATTCTTCTCTTGATCTACTATAGATATAAAGGCTTTGACTCTAATCTAGTTCTTTAACCTGTGCATACTAAAAATAAATGATGCGCTAAGTGAATTGCTTAGTGGTGTAATTAATATAATATAATATACATCCATATGTAATCATGCATTGATAGTATTCATATTACAAAGTCAATAATGTAACATTGTAATTATTTTGGCTTAACAACTCCGTATCCTATAAAAGCTTATGCATAACACAATTGTCCAAAACATTAAAAGTATAAGATCAACCATCATAGTATGCCTACTATATAAATTAGATATCAAACAATTCAACTTATTACATTAATCTATTATTATGATAATTTCTTTTATTTACCATTGTTATTCCCATACGTAGTAGACACTCGCTTAAAACTACTTAACCATTTAGGTCATAATATGTAATGGCCACTATGACCTTACTATAGCTGCACACACCTATATGTGCAGAGTGGCCCTTCTAAACCCTTCAGCTACTGTACTAGACCTATATATGTGCAGTGACCTAGTGAGACCCAATGAATGTTATACCAGACCTAGAATATATAAAAATATGTTTATAGTGCCCTTTTGACCTTACGACTACTGTACCATAGCTGTGTATGTACAGTGCCCTTGTGGGACACTATGACTACTATGACACTCCTTACCTAGTCCAGTCACTGGCCAATCACCTAACATGACTAAGGTGTGCAACATATTGAATGCTATCCACACTTATTAAATAAACCCCTTTATATTTATTATGTATATATTTATTTTCTTTATACAACAAAAATTAGATTATGGAATATTTAACATTATTAACATTTTAAAAACCTTTTTAAAATCATATTACGGATCTAAAAAAAATTTGGAATACTCGTGCCAAAATTTTGGTAGCATAATGGCTATACCGGGCACTATCCAAAAATTTTTAAAAATATGAAAAACACTTTTATAATCATTTACATACATCTTTACTACTCCGTAATCCATCTGGTCACTCTAATACATCTATTTTAGCAACACAGTCTTGACCTCAGGAAGAGACATTAGGCATACATAATTTAAAAAGTATTTAGATTTATAATTATAGACCCATTTATAAAGACTATACTTAATTACATACTTTGGCTTAAGCCTAAAATTACACATAATAGACATAAGAGTGAGACATTCTAAAGTTTATACAGTACATAAATCTAATACATCTTTAAAATTTAACAAAATCAAAGCATTCTCTTTGCTTTTGTGGATATCCTAATACACATCTCAATTATTCTTCTTACCCACGCATCGCAAACAAAATGATGCACTAAGCATATTGCTTAGTGGTGCTATAATGCCCGAAAAACCATCGTTTGATGAACAATAAACTTCAAGCATGACATAGTGGTGTTCAAGGCATCGAAGGGTAACTTACTGGCAAATAGGGATTTTGGTCAACTGAACTTTGACCGACCAAAAAGTGATGAAAAAGAATGAAATAAAAATTTTATCAGAACCAATAATTTATTTTGGGTTGAGAACTGATGAATAGTGATATCAATTGGGGTTGTACAGGGATAGCTCCGGAAAGTGCCTAGACAAACCCAAAAATCTCATACCTTGGAGCTTAAAAATACCAAAGAGTATGATGGAGGAGGAATTTTAATTTTTTGAGGTTATTTAATATTTTTTTGAATATTTTATTATGGCAAGTGAATAGTGTCAAAAAGTCCATTACTGATTTTTGACTTGAAATTTTATGTAGGCCTTAGTGACACTAATCAAGGCTTTTTTAAAACTAAATTAAATATTTTTGGAGGTCCAGAGAATATTTTATGAATTTTTGAAGCTTAAAATGGCATAGAGTGAATAGTAACCCTAGCTCCCAAGAGAGTTTTGGGCTAAAATTTTATGAGACCCTTAATTAATTTAATCAAGGATTTTTGGAACTAGAATTATGATTTTTGGAGGTCTATTGAAATTATTCTGAATTTTCAAAGTTTAAAGCAAAATAGGATTAATTTAGGCCATCCGATCGACACATGGTGTGATCGTGGTCATCCACTTTGCTTATGGATTGAAAAGGACATGTGTGCATTGTGGATAGAATGAAAAGAATTCATATACACAAGAAGCCGACACCATTTTAGCCATGGCCTCTCCACCATTTTTCAATTCTTTCTCTCCTCGCATCCTAAAAACACCTAAATTTTATTTGGTTCTGAATCTCCATGATGTTTTAAAGCTATTCCAACTGATAGAAGTGAAAAAAGATGTCTAGAAATGAGGTTATGAACACTTGATGAATAGTGCCATTTTGATATGTAAGTGATTCTTTTCAAGGTTTCATATTTTTCTTAGGGAGTAATTGAGGTGTACATATTATCCCTAAAAAGAGATTTCAATTTAAGGTTATGTATGATTTTGTAGGAATTTTCAAAGTTGGAACCTATTATGGAAGTTTTAGAAATGGTGGTTAAAGGTGGAGGAAGATAGATTCAAAGGTTCTAGAGTGGATTTAACATGTCTGGGAGCCCACTGTAAGTGAATGTAACTGAAACATATTTTGTATGTAAGGAAAAATATGGAATAAACAAGAAGTTATATGGTTATGTGAAGAGAATTAATAAGTTATAATGCTTGAATGATGCATGTAGGATGGATGTGTGAGAACATGTGATGTAATAGGTAAAGTGGAAAATGCTAGATGAAAGAATAATAATTTAATTAAGTGTTGTTGTTTAAGATTTTAGGGTCTAAAATGATGGATTAATATGCTAAGATAAATGTAATGTTGGATACGGTAAAGTATTTTAGGATATAATGGATTGAGGAGAAAGGAAAACGAAATAAACTAGAGAGTTGGTGAGAATAAAAGTTAACAAATGAATAATAACTCTTACATAAAAAAGGGACCTATAACTATTTAAGATTTATGATGACCCATAACTATCAGAAAAAAAATATGACCTAGTGAAATAAATTAATATATGTGTCTTATTAACTTGAAAATATTTAGAATAAATATTTGGTAAAATGAAAAAGTGATTAGCCAAATCAAATTGATCTAGAATGGGTTAGAGAGTGGATCAATTATTGAAAAGTTGAAGGAATAAATTATAAGACATGGGAAGAAATTATTAATGCATAATAATGTATAGACAAAGTTTTATAAAAACCAATAAATGGAAGTTGGTGGACCTTAGAATATAAAAAGGAATTATAATTGGTAGAGACCTAAAGACATGGGTATGGAAGTAATTCTTACAAAGAATGTCATAAAGTATTGTGAGCAAATTAGTAGACTGTATATAAAATAAACATTATTATTAATATAATAACAACTAAGAATCAATTACTAAATCTATGAACCCAGTTGTTGTAATGTAAGACAAGAAATAAATAACATAAAATCAATGGAATAGAATCCTTTGGGATATATGAAGATGAGTTGAATTGGATATATGTTGGTAACAGACAAGAACTAGAACTGCTTATAAAAGAAGTTAAAAGACAATTATATGAAATTAATGACAGGAATGGAACTAGAGTCGAGAATATGACAACTCGTTGAAACTAAAAGGATACCAAATTGTATTTAACTGACAAATGAACCCACAGGATTACTGAGGATAATATATTTTATTTTGGATATGCCAGTTAATGAATCTAATGGCTATAAAAGGTAATTAATAGGGAATCTTAGGATTTCTAGTTGTCTATACACTAGATAGATTGACCAGTCAACTAGGGATTAGCAACTACTAGATATTATGTCTGTATGGATTTTAGCCTATGTATGGCAGGTGCAACTGCTGAGTATTGATTTGAGCCTACGCACTTCGGGTATTGGGAGGCTTACGAGATGATACCTGCTACCCACTCATGGGTATTGGGAGGTCTACGGACT
>CANXYI010354048.1:0-10271 GCA_948208565.1 Hura crepitans | reverse complement strand
TAAATAAAAAATTGGCATCAGAGAAAGCAAAATCCACTAAAATCATGACTCCTTAGCTTTCCACACTATCTCGAACAAGAAACCAAAGCCAGGCCATGGGCTTCGCCATTGGAAGCTCTCATCATCTCTTTCAATCTCACTTTACCTCCTCTTCTTCATCTTTCTCTTTTCATTCTCATCCCGTTTTCATTTATCTGAAGAACAGTAATGCGGAGACCAAAAGAAAGAAGAGGGCAGCCATAGCTGCTTGTGCGGGTCAAGATGATCCCAACGACATCGTTTTTAGCAAGAAAAGGGCGGTTCTCTTCGTGGGTATTTCGGTTCTTCCCTTCCTGCAGCTCAGGGCTAGAGCCCTTGAAAGTTTGGTTACAAGTGAGGTTCTTTTTGCTTTGTTTTGCGTTTTCAAGATTCATTTCTGTTCTAGCTATTCGGATTTTTGTTAAATTGTTATATTTGCTAATTTGGGTTTTTCACATTCTTACTTGCGAGAGAGGATAATAATTCATATGACTGTGCCGTTTCTAGTTCAAGTTTTATTGGCTGGTTCTTAGAATGTGTTGTTTATGGAATAGGGTATAAATGATTTTGTTCCTGTATGATATCGGATAATGCAACCTGAAGTTATTACTCTGTATTATTGAATATAATAATGTTGTTACTGCTGTTAGGTTTGTAATTTTTGGGCAGAATCTTTATAAACATGTATTATTTCAAGATCTGGTCATTACACTGCTTTGCTTCTATGGAGTGTCCTTTGTTCTTATTCAGTGAAGTTTTATGCTTGGAAAGCGAAAAGGGGAAGTGAACTGCATAGATTGATAAAGTGTCAAAGTTTGAGTGAAGCTTTAATTTACCCTAATATTGAAGCTTTTGAGTGAGACGATAATGTTAAATAAAATGATTGAAGTATGATGTCAAAGTACTTTTTGCAGAGGAAGAATATATCATGTATCATAATTGCTGTTAATTATCACTGTCGAAAGAGAAAAGCAATAATTGAGATATTACAGCTATCTACCAATCTTTATTTGGGAGTTATTAATATTCAATTGAAGGACAAACTGACTTGTAGTATCACTTTAAATGGCCCTACTTCCCTTTCTATTAGATATCATGAAATGAATGTTTTCAGTGAATTAAGTATATTTTTCTTTGTCAAACAAACATGTTTTGGTGCAAGGCTTTGCTTTTAGCTTCAGAAGAATAATCTCTCATTTGATATCGATGCAATGGAGACTTTTTCATCAAAGTAGATAGCTTGCCAATTCTTCTTGTGTTAATTGGTTATCACATGATACGAAACTTCCTTTTTCCTGCGTGAAACCTCTAATTACAATGGTTGCATATATCTTCACTCTCAAATTAATCAAAATTCTTCTATTCACATTTGTTATTCAGGGAACAAAGATATCTCATGCTAGGCCTTCCATTTCCCCCCTTCTTCTTCTTCTTTACTCATGTTTTGGTTCTTTGTCAAGGGGAAGAAAAAGGGAAACCATGGAATGTCTAGCTTAAGGATTTCTTTATTATGTAATTACGTAAATTATGTATGAATGCTTGTGAGGTCAAGTAATCTCGTGTAAAGCAAGATGACATATATTATATTCCCTGTTGGGTAAGTATGTCCTACATGATTCAGTCTTTCTATTGAAGGATGAATATTTTCAGCTTTTTGTGTTACATCTGCATCTTCGCATTTATTAAGTGCTTACATATTTATTTATTTTATTTCAGGTGAAAGTCAGCTCAAGACAGCTGAGGAGAACCAGAAAGCAGAGGTCTGGATCCTTGTTTCAATCTCATAAATCTAACTGCTAATTTTAACTTTTCTTTTTCTTCTTTTTTTTCTTTTTGTTTGAATTATTCTAAATTGAGCTGTGTTTTTGTACAGCTAGCAATTCAAAAATATACACCTTCGAATCCCTTTTTGTCTCTTCTGAATGGACTAGGTATCTTTGGTACTGGTGTGCTTGGTGCATTATATGCATTGGCTAGAAAAGAGAAGAAAGCTGCCAACACGACAATAGAAAATGTAAGCCATGCTAACCTTCTCTTTCTTGCTTTCAGTAACCTGATTTTACCATAAAAGTTTTGAATATCAAGCAGCAACCCATTCTTAGGATGTGCCTGTTGAGAGAATTTAAGATTACCCCTTCTCACACACTTGGGTGTTCGAACACTTCAAATTTTCAAATCTCTCTCTTTCTCTATGTGCATGTTTGAAACACATTTTATCCTTAATTTGGAATCTGGAACTTGAACTTATATCTTTCCTTTTTGTAGTGCAATATTGCATTTTATGTGGTATTTTCTTCTTGATTGATGCATGAAACTGTTGGAATGCGCAGTTAACTACCCAACTGAAAGAGAAGGAAGCTGCCATCGTGTCCTTAAAGAAGAACTTTGAATCCAAGCTATTAAGTGAACAGGAAGAATGGAGAAAGCAACTTAGAATGGCAAAAGAAGAACGGCAGGTTCTAGTGAACCAACTGAACTCCGCTAACAATACAATTGCAGGCCTGGGACAGGAGCTGAAAAGCGAGAAAAGAAAAATTGAGGAACTCAACATTCAAATTGATGGTCTACAAATCGATCTCTCAAAGGCTAAAGATGATAAGAAAGTTCTTGGGCAAGAAATGAAGGAAAAGCTTGACTCCATTGAAGTCTTACAAGATAAGGTTAACTTGCTTAGTTTAGAGATCAAAGGCAAGGAAAATGATGTTCAGAAGCTCAGCTCATCACTTGTTGAAAAGGAATTGGAATTGAAGAACTTAAACTCAACATACGAGGAAACAAAGAATGAACTGGACAATGCATACGGAGAAATCAAGGCACTGAAAGATGAACTCCAAATAAATAGAAAGGAACTGGAACTGAAGAATTCTGTTGTTGACGAATTGAATTCGACAGTGAGTTCTTTAATGTTTGAGAAAGATGAATCTAATAGGAAGCTCAATGCTGTTCAGGAGGAGTATAATGATCTGAAGTCATCCTCTGAAAAGAAAGCTGCTTTGGATGCTATGTTGTTGAGAGAAAGAGAAGAAGAACTTCACCACCAAAAGAAAAAGCTTGAGCTTGCTGTGAAGAAAGTGAATGAAAACCAGGTAATCATCAAAGATTTAATCCAGGAAAGAGAAAATTTGGAGAAAACGCTCGAGACAGAATTGAACTATGTAAATAATTTGAAACAAGAACTTCAAATTGCTGAGGGAGCACTTGAGAAGTATAGAAATGAGGCCTCTGATCTTGCAAAAGAACTCAAGCAGTCAAAAGATAGATGCTCTGAGCTTGAAGCTGAAGTTTCTAGAGTTCAGGCTGAGTTAGCTGAAGTTACGAAATCAATGCGGAAGAGCCTTGAGCGGGCAAAACAGAGTGGCGAAATGCTAGCCAATGATCTTATAGCTGTTAAGGAGCAACTGAAAAATTCTGAGGAGGAGCTGCAAGTAATGTCCCGTGAACTGGCAACAGTGACAGAAAATCGTGACAGCGTGCAGAAGGAATTGGTAGATGTCTATGGTAAATTTGAAGTTGCAGCCAATGAACTAAGAGAAGAGAAAAAAGTAGTTTCTTCCCTGAACAAAGAGTTAGAAAACCTGGAGAAGCAAATCATGAAGGACAAGGAGGCGAGAAAGTCTCTTGAAATAGATTTAGAGGAGGCTACAAAATCACTGGATGAGATGAACCGAAATGCATTAATACTTTCTGGGGAGCTAGAGATAGCTAATTCAAGGATTTCTAGTCTTGAAGATGATAAACAGGTGCTTTACATGTCCCTTACAGAGCAGAAGAATGCATCTAAAGAGGCCCAAGAAAATATGGAGGATGCTCATAGCATGGTCTTGAGGCTTGGCCGGGAAAGAGAGAATCTGGAGAAGAAAGCGAAGAAGCTCGAAGAAGACTTGGCTTCTGCCAAAGGTGAAATATTGCGATTAAGGAGTCGGATAAATTCTTCGAAAACTGCTCGAAATGAGGAGGATTCTCAGAAAGGTGAAGCTGAAGAAAAGGTCACTGTTACTGCAAAAAGAAACAACAGAAGGAGAAGAAACGGATCCCAATGAAGTGATCTATAACACAAATCGCCATTATTCATGATCAGTCAACTTTGTGTTAAATGGTAATTCCTTGTATCATCGTTTAGGCTAGCTAATGCTGTTATTCTTATGAAAAAATTTTCCATACCAAGGTATTGTATGTATAGGTACGATCTTGAGGCCCTAAAATGGAGGAAGTAATGCGAATAATATTCATCCATGCTGTTAATTAGATAAGATACACAAATGTTTACTGAAAATTTTGCAGAGTTGTCTTTCTGTAGAAGAATGTTGCTTTATCATCTTTCTTAGTATTCCTACAACTAGTGGGCGAGTTTTCTTCAAGATTTGAAAGAGGCAAAGCTTTTGCATCCTTAATATTTCTTCTTCTTCTTCATTTCAATATAAATGATTTTTTTCCCAAATATGCTATTGATTTCATTTCAAAATTAAAATTAATCTCCATATGTCAAACTTGTGCTAAAAATATAAAATAAAAAAGAAAATACTATAGATGAAGTGAAAAATTGAAAGTTATTTATACTACTAATAAAAGAATACCGGAGGTAAACTGTTTTTAGATTAAAATGTTCTTATAATTATTTTTATTTAAATATTAATGTTTATTATCATTCATATTTAATTTTATTATATTGTCATAGATCATATTTTCAAAGACACTAAGAATTTTTCTAAATAGAAAAATATATTAGTAATAGTATATTTTATAATATCTCTTACTAGATAGATATTTGACTATTCAGAGTATTAAATTATTAAATATAATATTTAAATTTCAGTGTATTTACCCATTTAGATTTTAAATTTTTTGTATAAAATATTTAAATTAATATTTGAATTGACAATTTTATAAACGAAAAGAATATAAATCAAACTAAAAGAAGTATAACTTAAGCTCTCCATTAAAATTTTTCGACACCAAATATCGGAATATTTATTGAATCGTTGATTAGATCATTTTGTCTTTAGATTATAACTTATAAATTATAATTTTATATAAGTAAATTTATAATTGATTACAATTATCATTTTTGATTAATTGATTATATAATTAAATCTAATTAACCACATTTTACAATATTATATATAAACATAATTAAAAATATTAAAAATGGTAATTAAAAATATTAAATATGAATGTACATTTTTATTAGATTTATAAAAATAGGAAGTGAGAAAACTTTTTTAGATTATAATTTTCTTATATCTTAATAAAATTAAGAAAAATAACATTTTATATAGGGTGTAAAAATCGAATCATTATTGAAAATTGAACCGTGAACTATTTCGATTTATACGGTTTGATTTTCATTTATTTTGTTGATTTTTTTAAATTAATTTATTTAATTCGATTTAATTTTTGAATGGCAAAAAATCAAGAAATTTTAGTTGAGTTTATAATTCTTTAAAGCCTGTAATTATTTTAATTTACTTCAATGTAATTTAAATTTTTAAGTTTTTTATTTTTTTATCACTAATAATTAAAAAAATATGTGTAGCACAAATAAAAATTAGTTAGTTTAGTTAAAAAAGAATTAGAAATTAAATGCCTAATTTAAAAAAAAATCACATGTGAGGGTATTTGGTATGAAGTTAAAAAATAAAATTAATTATTAATAGTGCATCCTTTCATGGAGTAATAATTAACTTTAAAAAATAATTTCTTTTATTATATTTAGTTCAATATTAAAAATAAGGTTAACCATTAATCTTTTTCATATTTATTATAACAAAATGAAATAAAAAAAATTTGAAAGATTAAAGTTTATCATAAAACAATAGCATTTTAAATATTATATTATGTATTTATTAAGAGTGATATATTAATCTAATATAAATTTTAACTAAAAATTAATAAATAATTAAATGAAATTAATTATTACTCATATAATATATAATTTTATTTAACTTTATACCAAACGAACTTGAGCATAATTTTTCAAAGTCTTAATATAAAATATTTGACAAAATTAAGTTGAAAAACCCATAGATATTATAATTAGATCGGCCGATCAGATCAGTACGATAGATAATAAAAAATTAATTTAATCCGATTTGCTGTTAAAAATCGAAATTATAAAAAATTAAATTAAACCCAAAAAACTTAGATGAACTGGGAATCGAAACCAGATTAAATGAAAAATTTCACAAATTTAACTTTTTTTTTACATTGTTTATTTACATTATTTTAGATTTATAATTTTTCTTTTAGTAAATTTTAAGTTATTTTTATAATTAAAAAGTAATTTGAGGATATTAATAATAAAATTTATTCAGTTAATTATATTTTAATTGATTAATAATTATATCATTTTAATTATAACTATTTTAATAAATTTATTTAATTAAAAAATCATAAAAAAGTTATATTAAATAGAATATAAACATATTAATTTTATCATTGAACTTCTAAATTTTATCATATAAATAAATTTCAATACTTCCACTTTCATTCCACCTAAATTATTGAAATTTTTATATTTATATTTTTTAATAATAATTTTTTAATAATTTATTATATTATTATTGTTAAATTTATTTTTATATATACCAACTATTTACCCATTTTATTATTTTTATACAATTTAATTAACATAGTAATGATCATATTATGTTACTAAAGCATTTATAAATTATTTAATTAAAAAAATAAAAAAATCTGGTCCAATTCCTTTTAAACAGTCGAATCATAATTTAATTGGCTATCCAGTTCAATGTCTAATCCGGTTCTAATAACATTGCTAATAGTAAAAATGAAAAAGTGCATTAAATTCTCCTTTTAATTTTGGAAAATGACACTTGAAAGTAGAAAAATAAGACTGTAATAAGATACCTAAAGCAAAATGGATAAAATAAATTTTTTTAATGAGTAAGAATTTATAAACCAACAAAAAAAAAAGAAGAAGAAAGAAATAGAATCATCTTTCAATTCCAATTCTTTGATTGATAAAAGAAATTACAGTACTGGGAAATTTCAAGGTGAATTAATGAGTTTCAATTTACATGTTCCAAGAAAGTGATATTCAAATTTTACAATACCTTTGAACTGATGTACTATAACAATGACTTGGTCAATTATGTGACCTTAATTAAAATGAAAATTTAAAATATGGTCAACCTTTGGCACTAGTAATATTAATATTTGAATAACATAAATAATTTCATATTAATAAAAATGAATGTCCATGATTTAATGGAATTGACCAGATAACAATCCATGAATTTTTTCTATATATATGTTCAAAGTTAGTTGTTGATGATTCACAATTTAATTTATATTTTGAATAAAATATATGCGGCTTACGGTTCATGTTTATAAGACATGCACCTACAATAAGGAAGAGGAAAGAATCATATTCTGATAAGGATTTAAATACTCCCTTCCATAAAAAAAAAAAAAAGTTAGATCCATTTTTAAAGAATTTAGTTAATATTTTTATACTAATATATTTCTGCATTATTAAAGATCATATAAATAATTTAAAAATAATAATTTATATTCATTATTATATTATGAATTAACAAATTAATTGTACAGTTAAAAGAGAAAAATAGATTATATTATTGGTAGTAATAACATGACCAATTTTAGTTGGAAAAGTCTCTTCTTCTTTATTTGCCAATCGAGTAGGGTTGTTCACATATATGATTTTATTATTCCAACTCAATTATAACAAGATATGAACATATATAATGTTTGACCCCCCAAAAAAAAAAAGATAGGAGCATGTAAAATTTGTATTAATGCGAATATCTATTTTATATTTGAATTGAGCTAAAACCTAAATATAATCCTCCCAAAATAGCATCAAAGTGTCCCTAGCAAGAAGGAGCTTGATCCAAAACAGAAGAGGAATTACTGGTTGCCTGATCATGATTCACCAGATCAAAACAGCATTTGTAATTTGTACCATTATCCCAAATTCAAAGCCCAACTTCTTTCTACCTTTTCAAACCATCCATAACACGGACAATTTCAACACTATATATCCATATCAAGAAAACATAGAATCTGTTGGTTAATAATAGATAACTTGCATTTTTAAATGAAAACCAGAGAGGATTAAGAGAGAGATTGCCAATCTTTCTCTCCATAATGGACAAAAGAGCAGAAGAATAATATAACTGAAGCTGTCCATAATATGACGCACAAAAAATTTAGATTTGGAAACCTTTGATTTAACAAATTAACAATAGGAAATAATATCTTGCACCTGCCTCCACAAGAATATTTTTGATTTTGGAGGAGCAGATTTATTCCAAATTTTTTTATAAGGAAAGCAATAGCAGGTTGGAAGATCCCATCATAATCCATAAATTTTCTTGAAATATGTACCCAGATTTCACTTATAAACTCCATTCTGAGTATAGTGCCAAAGTAACTTGTCTTCAATAGATGAACTACGAAGAGGGTTTTTGGATTTCAAATATTCTACCATTTCTTCCAAAATCAATTGGTACCAAAGAAGGCACTACCATCATCCTTATAATAGAACAATCAACTATTGATTCAATCCCTCACTTGGGTCTTTGCCTTGGGACAATTGCTGTATACTTTAGCCAATAATCTCTCTCAGTAATTGCACTTGTTGAGAATGGAACCCTTGATCTTGCCTTGGATACCATATAAAGAAAATAGACTTGAACTGTTTTTTGAGATTAAGTTAGACCTAAGTTCATTTTCCTTGCATTAAAAAAAATTAACGAAAATTATATAAAATATCACTTTTTTACTTTGATTTTCGAAGAATATACCTTTAAAATTTTCGTGTTTCATAATTACTCTTTTTAAACTTTCAGTTTCTAAAATGCCACCTTTGTCGCTAATATCCTGGCAGCTTTTGTACGTCCAGGTTCAGAGTGCTTTGATGACTTGATGAGTACAAGAAGTTTTGCAATACGTTGATGAGTTTTACCAAGCCGGAATAATACAAGTGAATTTTTATGGCCGTAAGTTAATCATTATTTTTAGAGCTATAGATTTAATTGCATTTTTTTAATCTTATTTGGGACTTTTAAAGTACCAATTAGTGAAATTTTGTCTTGCAAAAAGAAAATGTATACACAGGTTAATGTTATAGTTCCAGTAAGCTAAGATAACACTTCGCATAAAAAATTAATATTTATAAATTGACATGAAATATAACTTTATGATCCTTTTCGGATCTAACTGGAAATGTTTGTGGTCCTATGATCATTATTCTCATCTAAAGAAACATAAATAAGAAAGTCCACGCAATTGTGATTGAGCTTTTTTTTTTCTTTTTTGCCTTGCCTTTGCATTGCAGATTACTAGAAAGCCACTAATTTGGCTAAGTAATCGCTAACATAAAATGCATAAAGACTGCCTGTATGAAAGCAAAAATCTTATAATTTAGTCTTAAAGGAAAAATTTAAGGGCTTAGTGACTTTGATGAAAGCATATTTTTGTTTTTGGTTTCCCAATATCTATGCTCTGTCTTATCTAATGTTTATGATGAATTAAATTGAACTAGAATTTTTTTTTTAAACTTATTGAATTTACAGTTTAATTCGATTATCCTTTTAGGCAAATTTTATCCGGAAACTAGCTATGCTAATTGCCTAGCACGATTGAAATGCTATGTTTCCATAGTTTCTCTAGTATGTCTTGTGAGCAAAATGTCAAACAATATTGGCATAGAATAACTCATGAACACTACAAAAAATTTCACATAGGATTATCCAAAATTCGTCGCGAAATGGCAATCTGCGACGGATTTTTATCCGTCGCAGATCCGTCGGGAAATCTTCATAGGGGATTTTTTCCAACGGATTTTTCCGTCGCAGATTGAGACTTTTCCGTCGCAAATAATAAAAATTGTGGTCATCTTTTGTAAAAAACCGCAACGAAAATTCCGTCATAGATTTTTTTATTTTTTAAATAAATTTATTTTTTTATATTAATGTATTCTAGGAATACTTGCAGATATTCTGTTAAAGACTTCCCAGGTGGTCACCCATCTTGAGGAATCGGAACCATTTTACCGAAAGTGCACTTGCACAAAAAAATGTATCTACACCCTTATAAGGTGTATTTCTAAATATAGTTTGACGGTTTAAATTATATACTTATTAATTAATTACTTATATACTTAAATTTAAATACTTAATTATATACTTAATTAATTACTTATATATATTATATACTTATTAATTAATTACTTATATACTTAAATTTAAATACTTAATTATATACTT
>CANXYI010353946.1:0-16656 GCA_948208565.1 Hura crepitans | reverse complement strand
TATTTAAGACTATATGCTCCAAGTATTAGGAGCTCTATGGACTGATCTCTATTACCAACTTGATAATTGTGGATATTAGGAGGTCCCACGAGGCTGATCCCTATAATACACTAGATATGCTGATTATGTTGAGATGTATTGGGATATTGGGAGGTCCCATGTGGTTAATCCTTGGTATCCCCATTATAGATATTGGGAGGTCTATGGATTGATCCCTATTATCTACCATTCCAGTATTGGGAGGTTTTGAGGAATTGATCCCTGCTATCAGATAGAAGGTATATATAGATGCTAAGATCCAAAATGTGGGCTACTATACTAAATGATATTTGTCTGGTTCTCGGACCAGGTAGTACAGCTACCGAGGTCTAAAATAAAGGTCACTGCACAACATGATTCCTGATATCTAGTGGTTAGGAGTTTTTCCTAAACTTTGGGGGTTGTGAATGAAATATCTGAGGAACTTAAAGGAATTAATGACATTAGAAAGGACTGGTACCTTAAGTATAATAATTAGAATCACCTATAAGTAAAACCAGTAGGTATGAAAGATAAGCTACAAGAAGATACTTTGTAAACCAAAATAATTTTGGGATAGATCCTAAAGGATGTAAATGACTTATGTAATTAAGATAGAAAATAGAAGCATACAATGGTGGATAGGTTGTAAAAGGGTGAAACCATTATAGGTAATCATTGAATAGACTATATAACTGAAATAAGATATGAAATACATTCAGTGTCAAAATGGTAAGGAGGATAACAATGTTGTTGATTAATAATGTTAAAATAAGTTATAAATTCATCTAAACTAGAAAGTAACTGGTTGTAAAGAAATATCAAATGAAAGAATACATGTGGAATCTTAAGTATGTTGAGGAAATAAGAATAGAAAAAATGTTAAAAACTAAAGTTAAAGGTTGATAAGTTGTATCAGAAGTAATTTATTAGTATTCTTAAAATAGTTTCTTATACATCTTTACTGTAGCCTATTATAAAGCCAATACAACAAAGTAACATGAAAATATAGATATAGAAATGATAGGAAAGGCCTACAGATAATGACATGATTATCAATTAATTCATTATTACATGCTTCGTTGTGTGCATGGATGAGTTTTATGATATATAGTATGTTTCATTAAATTCACCACTGAGTGTATACTTATCGTATCGATTCTTTGATGCACAAGTAATTAGTTCAACTAAAATTATAAGGTGACTAGTAATGTAGCCAAAGACTTTCTAAATAAAAGTATATTTTTAGATTAATATGTACCTTATAGATAGAGGAACTCATGCATGTTACTATGGGTTAATGGGTAATGTTATGTTTAAGTAGTTGCAGTGCTGATAAAATAATAGGTAGAAATGGTTTATTGCTATAGATAATAGCTTGGTCTGGTATTTGGCTGCAAGACTAGGCATATAAATGTCATATGCCTTAGAAGTACCCTATGGATCACTGGTTCCATTAAATAAAATCTTAATACTAAATAGAATGAACATCAGTTAAAGTTAAATAAAAGCTGCCTAGGGAAATCTAAGGATGGGTGACCTCTGAGAAGTAACGTCTTTTGCTTGTTTTCTTGCAAAATAGGTAGAGGGTGTTACATATAATCAAAAAGGGTGATACAGGTGCTAGAGGATATGCTACATAACTATGTTATTAAGTTTAAAGGTAGCTGGGACAAGTACTTATCCTTAACTAAATTTGCATACAATAACAGTTATCAAGCTAGTTTGGGTATGGCACTATATGGGGCCATATATGGTAGAAAGTGCAGAATTCCTCTATGTTGGAGTGAAGTGGGTGAAAGAATGATTTCAAGTATTGACATGATTAGAGAAGCAAAGGTTAAAGTCAAGCTTATTAGAGAAAAATTGAAAGCTGCCACTGTAATGCTTATGTTTTAAGGCTTAGTGAATAGTGCCATAAGGTTCGAAAAGTGCACTCAGGGTGTCGGGTTACTTGCACATGGATCAAGGTAGTGATAGGGGCCACGAAACTTTAAAGGGCCATAATTTGATTAAAAGAGCAAAATTTATTAATTTAGTAGAACCAAAAATTCATTTTGGACTGAAAAATGCTACCCATCGATGCAATAAAAATTTTTCAGGCCATGATTGACTCGGGATGTGCCCTAATAGACTTGAAAATAGTGGACCTTAAAGCTCAAAAATTACATTGAGTCCAATAGTGAAAGAATTTTTGGAATCAGAGGTCATTTGCAAGTTCTCATAATTTTTTAGGTTGGCACACAAATTAAGGTAGTCTAAAAGCTACCCTATCGATTGAATTTAGCCATAAAAATTTATGAGTAGGTAGAAGGGATTGAAATATGAATTTTAAAACTAATGGTGCAATTTTCTGAGATTTGAGTGAATTACTATGAATTTTTGAACTTTGCCACAAAATTGAGATGGTTCAGGAAGTTTTGGGATAGCCTTGATAAGTTAAAATGGGGCCCACACCATGCCAAGTGGTTGAGGAAGTTTGCCAAGTGGCAAAGATCACATGACATGTGGAAATCCACTTGGATTGAAGAAAGAACTCTTCTCCCTTTCTAGCTACTGTTGTCGACACTAGTGTGGAAGTCATCTGGCCATAACTTTTACTTCTCTTCTCTAAAAATAGTGATTCTAGTCTCTAAATTCAAGTTTGCCTATTACGCACCACAGGGGAAAAGAATTAGGTAGAAAAGACTTCTCAATTGGGAGAAAAAAATTACCAAAGTTTTCTAGTCCAGACAGTCTAGAATGCTAACCTAAAGGTGAGTCCATGGCTATTTCTCCTCCTTCTCTTGGGATTTTTGGCTGATTTTTGATGCTAGATCATGGCTAACATCTGTATGATGATGTGTGCAAGGTGGTTTTGGCATTTAGATGGCATTTTAAGGCCTACGGAGGAGGAGGGAAGCCACTATTGATGTTGCCCAGTGTGCTATTCTTAAGGATTCAAGGGACTCCATCACAAGTAAATGGAATTAGAGGATTTTCTTCATGCCTTTTTATGGTGTAGTGATACTAAAAATGAATTTAAGGATGGTAATTATAGAGATTAGCTTAGGAAAACCTTTAGTGAACTTGCCAAAAGATGGAAATGTGCATGTGAAATGTGATTATTATGGATAGCTTGAAATGTTAAACTTTAGGCATAAAATCCTTGCTAGCCATCACTTGTTCTAGGACCTATAATGCCTAAAGGATGTATAAAGAATGGTTTAATAGCTTATTGGTAATTCTAAGTGTGAGTGTATGTGTTGTGAGCTTGAAAATCTAATAAATGGTATGATTTAAGTAAGTACCGGAGAGAAATACCATTTAAAGACATAAATTGGTGGTTTGAATTATTCAATTGATATTTTTATTAGGCCTATATTTTGTAATAATGATGACTTGGTATGTAACTAGCTTGACAAGTATGTGTGTGAATGAGTATTGAACTTTGGCCGAGACATGTATGTGCTTAAACTTCTTTTAAGTTGCATGAAAGTGGAATTGTGTGTGTGAATACTTTTACGCAATGTATGAAAGGTTAAATTTATGATTATTAGTAGGTAAATGCATGATAATAAACCTTGATTAAAGAGTAATACTTGAACATGAGCTTGAATACAACAACCTAACAAATGGTTTAAAGTGAACCTCTAATGGGATAGTGAAATGGATATAAAATGTGCCATAATTGGCTAGGTGTGATTTGAATAAGTATGTAAAATATGTGTCGCCTAAAAATAAGTGATTGACATGAAGTTTAAAAAGACAAGGAAAGTCCTAAGAAATGAAAATGAAAATGACTTTAAAAGTGGTTGTAATGTATATATAAAATATGCCTTAAGTGCTATGGATTGTAAGCAAACAATATGCCTATAATTATGCCTTTAGGGCTAGAATTGAAACATATGTATGAGTGGCTATTATGCCTATGGTTTGGCCCAGATATGTTTGGTTTTGTGGCTATAAATGTGCTTAATAAGACATTGAAAACAATGTTAAATTTTGACTTAAAATAGTCTTAGATTTGCATATTGAAAAGTGGTCGAAATGACCTGTAACTATCCAATTGACCATTACCTGAACCAAAAATGTCACTAAATAGAAAGTGTTAGTTTCCTAGGAACTAATGCTATGATAAACTATAACATATTAAACCATGAATTTTGGCAATAATAAGACTTAAGATTGGTTTGGAATTTTTACTCGGTAGAGCCAAAATATGGCTATATAAGACCGGCTAAAAAATGAAGTATGTGATAAAATTTTTAAGTGTTTGTTTTTAGAACATAAATATTATAAGAATATTTCTAGTTAATAAAAGGACTCAAAATGAGCTACTTGGCCCATTAGTTAGACACCCATAGAATGGGTTGACTAGTCAACTTAAGGTTGTGTAGTAGCTAGTTGTCTAATGTTTAGGCAGTAAACTGTATTAGTGGCTAGAGAGGTCTACAAGCTAATCTCCATTATGTCACTCAGTTGTTAATGATATTTATTGGTAGCTGGAGAGGTCTATAGACTAATCTCCATTATGTCACCCAGATATTAATGCTATTTATTTGTGGTTGGGGAGGCCTACTGGCTGATCTCTATTATGTCACATTGATATTATTCACTTGTGTCTGGAGAGGTTATGGTTGATCTCTATTATGGCACACATGCCGATGTAGTGGTGTAGGTCTATAATGAGGACCACTACACTAATTTATTTTCCCTATAAATCTAATGCTTTTAAGTGTCATCTTCCTAGTCGAGCTAGTGAATTAAATTAAGTAAATAATCAAACTAATCATAGAAATAAAAACTAAGCATAATTGGATAATTTTTCTAAGTAATTGATGAAATACAGGTAAAAGGCATTTTGGACATTTTACACATATGTTGTCAGATGAGTTGATTAATGTCAAATATACATGCTATGAATGTAATAACAACTTTAAATAATATATAAGTCAAAAGTACTATTTTAGTACTTATAAATACCTTAGGGGTATTTTAGTAATTTGGCACCCTATTGTACAACTAAATTACGTAATGAAGTAAAAACCAGTTATTAGCTGCACAAGTAAGGAAATAATATATTGCCATGATTTAAAGGCTTTAAGTTCACCATTGAGTACCTTGTATACTTAGTGTACCGATTTTGGTGTGCAGGTACTCAGGAGAAAAATCATACCTTGTAAAGCATGCTGATGAGAGTTTAAAGGATAATTGAGAAGGAATAAGAAGTAAAGGTTGTACTATTTTGATATCTATGTACCTAGGTAGGAATTGGGTAGAACCATGTATTTGAGCTCTGTATATGTTATATATATAAATGACATAAACTACTTATGTAAATAAATAGTCTTATATGCCTTTCTTGTGAATGTATGTTTAGTTGTGATGTGTGATGTTGATGTGAGCCTAAGGCTCTATATATGCATGCTTTTATTTGTGGCCTAAGGCTTGAGTTTGATGTGTGATAGTTGTTGATGTTAGGCTAATAATGGGGGACCAAATAGGTCCAGGAGATGTGAGAAGTATTATTGAAGTGTTTATAAGTGAATAGTAATTTTGGGATAATGGCTTGTAGCCGTCGTGCTACTGAATTTTTAGCTGGTACTAGATTGTGCCAGATTCCCTCTATAATGGTTAAACTATATTGATACTAACCTAAATGGATTATAAGAAGTAATCAAAGTGATTTTGGAGTTAGATAGAATTGTCTAGTATGGCATAAGTAAAAGTTAAATGAATGACCATAGGGGAAATTTTAGGATGTGTGACCTGGCAAGAAGTGCACTGCTTATTGGGTTTCTTTGAGAATCCAGTAGGGGGTGTCACAACCATTGATAGTCAAAAGTTTTATACTAACCTAAAAAGGAAGGACTTTGAATATGAAGTGAGTGAAAAAGTGTTTTTAAAAGTGTTGAGTGGAAGAAAGTACTCAGATTTAGTAAAAAGGGAAAGTTTAACCCTAGGTTCATTGGCCTGTATGAAATTACAAAAAGAGTGAGACCTCTAGCATACAAATTAGCTTTGACACTCTATGTTTTAATGCTCAAGTGGTAAAGATTAGGCCCCTCACATGTGGTTGCAATAACAAATATTGAAGTATAACTAGATCTGACTTAAAAAGAAGAACTAGTGTAGATTCAAGCTTGAGAGGTGAAGCAATTGAGAAATAAAGCCATTCTATAAGTCAAAGTGCTCTGGAAGTATTATAACAATGAAGAGACTATGTGGGAACTAGAGGAACAAATGAAGGCTCAACATCCATAACTATTCACAATAGGAAATTTTGAGCACAAGATTTCTTAAGAGGGGAAGAATTGTGATGCCCGTAGGTTGAGGCTCTATGAACAATACCTCTAAGGCTTGAAAAGGGTGCCCGAGGTGCTGAGTCACCTTCACAAGGCCCGAGGTGGGGCATGCTAGTCATTAAACTTTGAGGGGCATAAAATGATGATAATTACTTAATTTAAAAATTTAGCAGAACTAATAAATTATTTTAGGCCATAATCTAATAGGCCATTAACTTAGATGGACTTAGGTCGGGAATGACCTAGGATATGCCTGGGCAGACCTGAAAATGCCATAAACTAAAGGTCAAAAATTTCCATTGAGAACATTGGTGAAGGAATTTTAATTTTCTAAGGTTATTTGCTACTTTTCCTAAATTTTGAGATTTTCACATAAATCGAGGAATCAGTTCACTATCCTGCTGAAGGAACTTTGACTTGAGATTTTACGAGACCCTAAATAAGCCTAATCAAGGATTTTTAAAACTGACTCAATAATTTTTGGAGGTTTGAGTTAATTTTAAAAATTCCCTAAAGTTTCAATCGAAATCGAGCATTTTCAAGATACTCGAGTGACACGTGTCACCACTCGAGCACCTTAGCCCCCACTATAAAAGATGTGCCATAAAGACATCCTATTACTTGACATAGTGCCACCTCATTCCCTATTTTCTTTTTCCTCCCTTCCCCCTTAACTGCTGATGGAACTCTCCTCTTCCTCCCTCTATTTTTCTATCAATTCAAGCTCTATCCTCACCATAATGCAACCAAATATTACTTTAGTGATGTAGGAAACTTCCCCTTCTATTTTTGGTAACCATAGATACTTAAGGAAACTAAGAAAATTAATAAAAGCTTAAACATACAAGAGTGGTTGAAAATTTAAATCTTTGTGTAAGTTGGTTATTTTAATTTTTATTTTATTTCTAAGGGGATTCTATCATCTTAAGACCACCCAAGTTCTTAGATTTTCAATTGGAGTCTTGTAGAATTTTTCATGATTTTTATAATGGAAATGGGTGTGTATGTAGGTAAAGGTTGTACGAAAAGGGAATTGAAAAGCCTTTTGGTGTAGGAAATGCTTCAAAAGTGAAAGAGGTGTGTGAATTTGATTGAATAAAAGCATGCTAAGTTGATATTGCTTATGCATTACTGTGGATTTGTGTATAGAAGTTGAACTTTGAATATGTAATGTGCAACAGTGACATGTTTTTATTCTTCCAAATTCACCACTGAGTTTCATACATCGCGTACCAGTGTTTTGGTGCATAAGTAATAGAGAGTAATAGTCCAGCCTTAAGTTTGTACAATATAGTAGCAGAGGCATAAAAGGGTATTAGATTTTATGTTGTTTTAATGGTTTTAATAGGCACTCATGTAAATACTGTAGGTTATAAGTTCAGTAAGCTTAAAAGTTGTTAGTGGTCTATAATATTAAGTTAACCATGTGATGTAATATAAAAAGGCATATGGATCTAAATGCCTTAAGCTTTATTTGATACTGATAATTTAGGCCAGAGACCCTATGTGATAACATATTATGATGATTGATATGTTGATGAAAGTGGAGGACGAGAAGGGCCCAAAATGCGATCAGAGAAGTGATTGATGTTATAATAATATTTTTAATAGGTCAAAATTTTTAGAATGTCACTTGGGTAGTTGATGTGCTACCTAACTTTTTAAGGAATTTATAATAGCCCATTAAATGGATTTTAGGATTAAATATCCCCTAGAGAGAAATGCCTTGGTGATAGACTAAGGATTTAAGTAATATCTAATCAACTAATAGAAAAAAAACTGTAAGTGTTAATGAGTGCGGACTTGGGGAAATTTCAAGATAAGTGACCTAGTGGGAAGTGCATCACCTATCAAGTTTTCTTCTGGAATTCGGTAGAGGGTGTCACAGTTTTTAATAAAGTTTTTTTAAGAAGCGACATTCCCTCTATCAAATGAAGTGATTTAAGACCAATGTCCTCAAATTTATAAGTGGGCTCGATTTCATGTATGTCAAATGTATATGATTTTATTTACTTTAATGCATGAAGTCTTTACTTGTTGTAAATTTTAATTTAATTGCTTTTTGTTTGAAAATGTGTTTTTTATTTTGATCACAATAAATGTATGCTTAATAGGATTAATAAAATTTAGAACCATCGAGATAAAAACTAATATTAAGTTATGGCTATAAATAAGAGGAATTCCTAAAAACTAGGATCTTTTTGATTTACTTCCTAGATAATCTAATCGGTTGGCGACTCACACTCAATGCTAGGTTAACTGCCTTTTATAGGGACTTTATTACTTGTCAAGCTTCTTTTAATAATGTTAATGTTAAGCCCTTTTCTCAAATTGCTTGCATTAGTCCTCTTTGGTAGAAACCATCTCCTTCGTATATTGGCAAAGCTGTCGAAGTCTTTCTTATATTTAGATATAGACCTCTATCTCTATCTCAAATCTACAAATCTTGCTTCTTTTGGTCTAGATAATGCTCAATTATGTACTTTTCCTTGAACTCTCTGAGGAATAATTCCTAAGAAATGTCTTAATCCACCTTATGTTCTGTAGTTGTCTCCCACCACTTGAAGGCTTCATCCATAAGAAGAAAAGTTGTATAATTCACATATTCTTTTAGAGTACACCTCAATTGCTGCATAATCCATATGGTTCTATCTAACCAATATTTTGCCTTATGGGATCCATCAAACTACTTACCCTTAAAGTACTTTGCCTTATTTTTCTTAAGCCTCTCAAGGTTTATTTTCTAAAAAGCTTAAGGTTTTGGTTTAATTGGTAGAGGTAGAAGAAGATTGACTTTAGCAGTAGTTACTTGTCTTACTGATTCCATCATTTACTCTATCCAAGTAGGTTTAACTTGTGGTCCCTAAGTTGCATGCCTAGCATCACTAAGAGAAATTGTCTCGGCCTTAACGACTGTTTGACCTATTATAATTGGACAATCACAACTTAGAAAAATTCTAAAAAATTCCACAAATCTCGAAATTGAAAACTATTAACATGGTTTTTCTTAGAATCATTAGGACTTTCTAAAATAAAAATTAAGAATAAACCACTCAGATTAAAATTTCACACTATTCACCCTTTTATAAAATCTCACTTGGCAAAATCTACCACTTAGAATGGCTTTTAAGGAGCATGGAGATTAAGAACCATATTAAAATTGTTGGAATTGGGTGAGAGGAGAGAGAAATGAAGAAAAAAATGGTGGGAGGCTTATGGTGTGGGTGGCATAAGCTTTTGGTGCGTGGGAGGAGGAAGATGACTCTTTACACATATGACATTCCCATATGTGTCAGAGGTCTTATATTAATGGGGTGGATGGCTCAGATCATGACACGTGGTGATCTAGTGGCTTATATTTACTTAATTTTCATTTAAACTTCAAAATTTCAAATTAATTTTTTAGACCTCCAAAAATAATCATTTCCATTACAAAAATCCTCAATAAATGCCCATTTAGGGCCCTTAAAATCTTAGGACAAAATTCAAATGACAATTATGGTTACTATTCACTTACATAAATGAAAATTTTCAAATAATTATCAAACAACCTCAAAAAGTTAAAATTCCTTCACCAATTAACACATTGGAATTTTTTAGCTTCAAAGTAAGGTATTTATTGGTCTCTTCGTGTAACACCCCTTAATAGATTTTCGAAGAAATCTAATAAGCAGTGCACTACCCGTTAGGTCACCTATCCTAAAATTTCTCCCATATTCATTCATTTAATTCTTATTCTGTACTATTTGGTAGTGTTCATGCCAATACAGACTAATTACAGTCAGTCTAATTTTTCCTAAAATTTGGCAGCATAACGATTGCCTAAATCACTATCTAAAAATTTGAACTTGTAAAAACACTTCTATATCACTTATTCACCTCTCTTAGACACTTTTGATCCCCCTAAGTATTAACCTAACATTGCCAATCTATCATATCTCAACACAAGCCTAAGCCATAATCAAAAGAAAAACACAAATTAGAGCCTCAAGCGTGTATATCATTAAAAAAAGGCTATACATACTCAACAAGATTCATAACTGGTTTATTACAACATGGTTGTACCTATATAATTACATTATGTGTCCCTTACATACATGACACACATTTCCCACCTAAGTACATAGCGTGCAAAACTATACAAAAAATGCATTATTAATCTTCTGATGAATAACGTTTGAACTTTACTGCACGCTTCACAAGGCTATGTTCTTGTTCTAGTTAACTGCACACCAAAATAGGTACGTTGAGTATATAATATACTCAGTGGTGAACTCAAGCATTTAAAACATGTCAATTAGTTTATTCATGCATATGTAATCGTATTATTAACTTATTTTGTTATATGAGTTCAGTTTGAGATCATAATGTGCAGAATTACCAAATTGCCCCTATATCGATTCATGTTGGTAAATTATTTAGTTAATCATTTTGACTCATGTAAATCATAGTTTTAAAATCATTATTAAACATTGCATACATAATCTTTAATAATTAAGCTAATAAGTATTGCACATGTAAAATTTCCAAAATGCCCTACATATGTATAGTTTAATTATTCAGGTGATTGTTTCATATTATGCCTTATATCTTATTCTAATATCACATGTAATTTAGATTATTCTTATTTAATTTATTTCAGCTGACCCATCTAAAAAGACAATAATGACTTACACTGGATCTAGGGGGAATAAAATAGTGCAGTAATCTATATTCTTAACCCCAATTATTGCACTGGTCTGTTTAAGTTATATCACTCGAGGTGCAAAAAACAAGGTGTGGTCTACCTAGTAGACTGGTCTATCTAATAAACTAGTATAGTGGCCCTCTGGGACTTTAGCCGCTGTACCGGCCTTATTTGAAGATTAGTGATGGCATAACTATGTTTGCCTAGCAGATTGGTATGTCTAACAGACTAAAGCAGTGTCCCTCTAAGACTTATGCTATTACACTAGCAAAATTTAATAACTGGCATTAGGTAGTAAGGGTAAAAATCTGCCTATCCAACTGACTAGTATAGTGGCCCCAATATAGACCTAGGCCATTGTATTAGCCCTGTCTAAAAAATAGATAGTGTAGTAGCTGCTAAAATCCCTAAGTTGATTAGTCAACCCATCCAAAGTGTGTCTAACTAATAGGCCATACAAATCAATTTATGATTATTTCTTTACCGGTTGACCTCTTATATTGTTGTTAAATGAATAATAGATAGATACGAATTTTATGGCATAGTTAAAATTTATCCTGGTCTGGTATGGCCACAATTTGGCTGTACCGTGTAACTTCTCGTAAGAATTTCCTAAGTATTAAGATTGCCAAAAATCAAGGTCTATTATGCTTGAATTTATTCCATAATTATTTCTCAAGGAGATGTCATTTACTGTCTAGTGTTTTTTTTATTCAAGTAATGGTTAACTGGACAGTTATAGGTTGTTACGGCAAGTTTTCAATAGACATTTCTAGGTTCATTTCTCAGCCTATTTCTATGCAATTTTCTTCATTATTCAAATAAGGTTCATAGGCCCTAAGCCATATAATCATTAGGCCATTTCTAAGGCTAAAACATAAGCATGAAGCAAAATACATAAACACATATATTATAGCCCTAATAGGCACTAATTATAGGCATATTATGTACTCACAAGCCATAGGCCTCAAAGGCAAATTATAAGCCACTTTTCAAACCCTTTTTTAGACAAGTTTAAGTTCATTTTACAAGTCATCTTTAATGACATTTCTTAGTTACATTTCATGCCAATTTAAATATGTACATTAACTAAATTCATTCCAAATAATTTAAGCCAACATAGCTCACATAATTATATCATATTATGCATACACATTATATACATGTTACCACTATTTTTATGCCAATTCCATAAGCGTGGGTCTAAAATAGCGTGATGTACACAATCAAACCAAGTATTTTCTTCACCTTACTTATAGCATCAAATGCCTTTACTTGACTACAACACTTACACACACACTATTATTCATTTTCATGCCAATTTAGGCCCCCTTAGGCACATGTTATGTCTCAGCCATGTACAAGTCCCCATGTTTCCATTCTTTATTCAAGCCTACAACAAATCATACCATTATATCATGTTATTGCCCATTATGCACATACATATTTACACATTAATTCAAGGCTTTAAACATCATTTCTCACTAAATCAAGTAATGCACATACATACACTACTTACTACACTCTCAAGTACTCAAGTCTTTTGAGCCTATCATGCCATTTCTAAACTAAACCCACACAAGTTCATTACTACTCATTGCTATAATCATCATAAAGGTATCCAATAGCATAAAATACCTCCCTTTGGCACCCAAGCCTCTCGACTAGCAATGAAACTATACCTAACAAACAAAAATTTTCCTTCCACACATCATCTAAACATTACAATACAATTCTCCATTTAAGATTCCAATTACCATTAAATTTAACCTCAAACTACCTAATGTTTGAGCACATTTCCAGCCCTTAAAACCCCCTTGGCATGAAAAAGTACTAAAGCTCACATATCGTAATCCATAAGGAAGAAAACGGTGCCTACCTCAAGGCCTTTAAGCATCAAATTTCTAGCCTCCCTATACGGTAGCTTCTTCTTCTTCTTCTTTCCTTTAAGCTTTTCTCTTCTTGAATCACCTTAAAAACTATTAAACACATTCCAATAGATCTTAGGCATATCAAATACCAAATTTTAGCAAGGAAAACTCAAGAAGACATAATGAACTCACCTTAAACACCCTTGCTAAATAATTTTTATCTAGGTAACTTTGATGAATTTTTGTGAATTGTTGAGAGCTCCTTCATTAGAAATTCTTCTACCCCTAACTCCCTAACATCCAAAAATGAATTTAGGTTGTGAGAATTTGCAGTAATGGCTGAAGAAAGGAGATAAAAATCTCTCAGTTCCCTCTATGTGGTGTCGGTTCTAATAAAGAGAAGGAGGAAAAATTTTCCTCTTTTATTTAGTGGAAATGTCCACTTGTCAAGTGGCATTGCCACTTGCCATGGGCCCTACACTAGCTGGCAATGTGTGGATGGTCCCTACAACCATGTGAACTATCCTGAAATAGCTCGATTTTTGATAAAACTTTAAAAATTCACCAAAATTCACACTGACCTTAAAAAATTACGCCATTTGTTTTAAAATTCATATTTTAGTCTCTTCTACAAGCTCATAAATTTTTGCAGCCAAATTCCATCGATAAGAGAGATTTCAAACCACCTCAATTTGCATGCCAACATAAAAAATTACATGAATTTGGAAATAACCTCATAATTCAAAAATGCTTTCACCAATGGACTAAATGTAATTTTTGAACTTTGTGGTCCAATATATTTGGGTATGTTCTGGCACATTTGAGGTCATTCTTGGCCTGAAAAATTTTTATTGCATAGATAGGTAGCTTACAGCTTAAAATGAATTATTAGTTCTACTAAATTTTAAAATTTTGCCTTTTTCATCAATTTAAATCCCCTCAACATTTCATGACCAGTGCTACTACCTCGATTTTTGTGCAAGTGATCTGGCACCTCGGGCACACTTCTTAGACCTAGTGGTACTGTTCGCAGAGCCTCGAAGCACAGGCATTACAGTCCTTCCCTTTTTAATAAAATTTTATTCTCAAAATTACCTGGAGCAAATAAGTGATTATACTAAACCTTCATTTGTTCTTTTGGCTGCCAAGTACCTTCTTTAGTTTTATGGTGCCTTTATAGCAATTTAACAAGTGGCATAGGTTTATTCTGCAACTATTTTACTTCATGAGCTAAAATCTAAACTGGTTCCTCTTTATAGCTCAAATCAAGCTATACTTTAATATCTGCCATCGAAATCACATGTGATAGATCTGATCTATACCTACTGAGCATAGAGACATGGAAACATCATACATCTATTGCAGCTCTGGTGGTAATGCTAGCCTGTACGCTAGAGGTCCAACCTCTTCTATAATTTCATAGGGTTCAATAAATTTGGAACTCAATTTCCCCTTTTTCCCGAACCTCAACACCTTTTTCCATGGAGAAACCATCAGGAATACTTTATCACCAACTGCATACTCAATATCTCTCCACTTTAAATCAACATATGATTTCTATCTATCAATAGTTACTTTTAGTCAGTCTTTGATTACCTTCATTTTTTCTTTCATATCTTTGATTAAATCCATACTAGAAATCTTACTTTCCCTAACTTCACTCAAGTATAAGGGAGTTCTACATTGTCTGCCACATAGTGCTTTATATGGGGCCATTCCCAAGATAGATTGGTAATTGCTCTTATAGGCAAACTCTACCAAAGATAGTACTGATCCCAATTACTCTTAAACTCAATAGAACATCCTCGCAACATATCCTTAAGTATCTATGTCACCCTCTCTAACTGTCCGTCAGTCTAAGGATAAAAAGCTATGTTATAGGGCAATTTGATGCTTAATGCTTCCTATAACTTTTTCTAAAATCTAGAAGTAAAGCGAGGATCTCTCTCAAAAATGATAGTCATTGGCACACCATGTAACTTGACTATTTCATCCACATATAGTTTAGCTAGCCTCTTTAAAGAATAATCCATTCTGACTAGGATAAAGTGAGCTATCTTTGTCAGTCTATCGACAATCACCCTTGCAACATCACATTTAACCCTGGTCAAAGGTAAGCCCATCATAAAATCCATGGTAACCTTTTCCCATTTCCACTCTGGTAGTACTATAGGATGTAACAATCTAGAGGGAACCGGATGTTTAGCTTTCAGTTATTAACATGTCAAACACCTTGTAACATATTTTGCCATATCTCTTTACATACCAAGCCACCAATAATGAGACTTCATATCTAAATACATTTTTATGCTCCCATGATGCATAGAATAAGGAGCTTCATGTGCCTCCTTTAGTATCTATAACCTCAAGTCATCTGCATTAGGTACACATAACCTGTTTTGATAATACAGACATCCGTCTTTTGTTAATTCAAACCATGTGGCCTTCCCCTCTTTAACTTTACTTGCCATCTGAACTAGCTATTCATCTTTCATATGATTTTCCTTATTCTACTATCTACAATATAGTCTCACCTATAGCTCAGCCAACATAGCATGTTCTGAAGTGTACTGCTATCTAGCATTCATAGCTTTCAAAGTCATCATAAACTTCATGCTCAAAGCATTTACCACTACATTTGCTTTTCTTAGATGGTAATCAATTAGGCAGCCATAGTCTATTATCAATTCTAACCACCTCCTCTATCTCAAATTTAGTTTCATATGAGTAAAAAGGTATTTCAAGCTTTTATGATTTATATATATATATAGAATTTCTCTTCATACAGATAATGCCTCCATATTTTCAAGGCAAAAACAATAGCAGCTAGCTTCAAGTCATGAGTAAGATAATTTCTTTCATATGGCTTCAACTGTCTTGAAGCATAAGCTACTACTTTCCCATCCTGCATCAACACACATCCTAAGCCATTTAATGAAGCATCACTATACACTATAAAATCCTTACCTTTTTTAGGTTGAATTAGGATAGGAGATTTTGTCAACATCTTCTTTAATTTCTCAAAACTCGCTTGACACTTATCATCCCACTCAAATCTCACGTTCTTTGTAATTAATATGGTTAAAGGAGTGGTAATAATGGAGAACCCTTTTACAAATCTTTTGTAATACCTAGCTAATCCTAGAAAACTTCTTATTTCTATTACATTCCTAGGTAGTTTCCATTATAACAGTGCCTTTTCTTTTCTAGGGTCAACTTTAATTCCCTCTACTACCACTATGTGCCCTAAAAAAGCAACTTCACTCATCCAAAACTCACATTTACTAAGCTTGGCATAGAACTATTTCTCTCTTAGAGTCTATAACACAACCATGAGATGTTGTTCATGCTCTTCTTTATTTCTAGAATACACCAAAATGTCATCTACAAATACCATCATAAACTGATCAAGATAAGGTTGAAAAATGCTATTCATAAGATCCATAAAAGTTACCGGTGCATTGGTGAGCCATAATGGCATCAGTAGCAATTCAAAGTGCTCGTACCGGGTTCGAAAAGCAGTTTTGGGAATGTCAGCCTCTTTAATTCTCAGCTGATGGTATCCAAAACTTAAATCAATATTTGAAAAAACACTTGCACCTCTCAACTGATAAAAAAGATCATTTATCCTGTGTAATGGATACTTATTTTTCATAGTCATCCTATTCAACTACCTATAATCAATGCATAATCTAAGCAACCCATATTTTTTCTTTATAAATAGTGTAGGTGCTCCAAAAGAGATACACTGAATTTGGTAAAAACCTTGTCTAACAGATCTTACCACTGTACC
>CANXYI010353899.1:0-10331 GCA_948208565.1 Hura crepitans | reverse complement strand
TATGGCATGAATATGCATGTATGTATGTGAAATGGGTAAGAAAAGTGTGTGTATATACATGGTCCTTAAATAGCCAAGAGGTATGGCCATGGTGTCATGGCATGTGAATGGTGACATTATATGTAAACATGAAAGGTAAGTATTCATATTTATAAATATGGTATAATGTATGGTAAATAAAGGTAGTGTAAAGATGTTAGCAAATTAGTACAAGAAATTGCATGAAAGAACTAAACTTAAAATGGCCTAAAAATTGACTTAAAGTGTGCTTAAATTGGTATGTAAATTGGACATGTAATGTACTTGGGTTTTAATGCAAATGTGAGGTCAGTGTTGTTGCCTTACTAGATTAAATGGAATGAGATAATATTTAGCTTGGAATAGCATGTTAATATAGCTTGAAATGGCACAAGAGAAATGCCTAAGGAAAAAAGGAAATTAACTTATAATTGTGTTCCAAAAAATAAAATGGACCCATAACTATGTAATGGAAACGAATACATAGAAATGAATTGTAATAGAGTTATGGCATAGATATGAAAAATGACTCATGATAATGGCATGAAATGTACATAAAAGGACCTAAAACTATCTAGTATAAAAATGGACTTTTAGCTGTCCAGTATAAAAAGTGACCTATAATTATTCAGCTAAAAATAGATCGAGGAAAATAGTTTATACCCATATATCAATCACCTAGAAATGAATTAAGTAAATGGTCAGTAATGGAATTAAAGTAATTAATAGAAAGTAGGCCCATTAGTTAGACACCCACTAGTTGGTTTGACCGGTCAACTATGGGTTTACAGCTTCTAGAGGTGCTAGTCCACTGGGCCTTCACCAATTTAATGATATAAGTAGGTTTAACTATTGAGCTTCTAATAACTGGGCTACTATACTAGGTTAGTGTAGTAACTAAGGTTCATCGATTGAGCCACTGCATAGTATGATGGTTATGATTCTATCTGGTATAGGTAGATCCCTGTTATTAGACTAGCTAGGTGTAGCCATTGAGGTCTACAAGCTGGGCCACTACACTATAATGGATTAATGATATTTTATTTATCTAGCATTAAGGAGTTCTGTATAACGAACCGAATAACAAATGTGCACAATGTATAATGGTTTCCAAAATTTGTATACAAAAACCCATCCCAACTAAAACTTTTTATTTCCTAAGACATTTTAAAATTCAAGATGTAAAAATGTGAAAATAGTTTTAGCACACATTTCGAGGTAACTAGTGGGGTTATCGTGTTGGAATTTTGGCAGCATAACAGTTGTACCGAGAAACTTTCCCAAATCGTACTTGCTTTGAAAACACTTCTATAATCATGGTACAACAATTTCTCAACTACTTCTATCCTCTTAACCCTCTAAACTCATCAAAATGACATATCACATACAACGGATCCTCAGGCTCATCAAAACATTATGTAAAAACTCAATGGTGCCTCAGGAACCCTCAGCAACACTCATCACATATATAAGCAATAAATATCATACACATCATGCAATAAAATTCAAATCATTGTATTAAAGGTTTACAAAACCATAAAACACTTAAAGTTATGAAACCAAACTAATTTACACAGATTAGGCCTAATCCCTCTATTAGATCACAAGAGTACTATAAATGCTATTGCAACATTATAAATTTACGCAAGAAATAAAATATGCCCTAAAGGCAATTCTTTGTTTCTCCTATGGTGTAAAGGCTTTGACTCTAATCTGTACTTTTCTTCAACCTGCGCATTGCAACAAGCAATGTGCTAAGCATAAAGCTTAGTGGTGTAATCACTTTAACTTGTAAATAGATTAGTTTAACATGCCATATATGCATACAAGCCATTTTCATTTTTAATAAGTTACAACATGCATTTTTGGTGGCTTATATGCAACACAAGTCATCCTTTATATACATACTACGAAAATGAGATAATATGTCAAGTTATATTACTTAATCATTAACCATGATTATTATTCATTTAATTAATGTCTATACTATCAAGACAACTATCTAAGACTAGATAGTGGATACACAGTATCATGCCCGAAGGCTCACAATATTATTCTCAAAGGCTCATGGTATCATACCAATAGGCTAGAGCTCATTAGCACAACAAAGTGACCCATAGGGCACATACCTAAAGGTATGCTAGTAGCTGCTAATATGTTATTTGATCAATAAACATATCCAAATTGGTTTGTCTAGTGGTATAGGCATAACTAAACTGATCATGTTCTACAATTTTAGTCATTATTAACAAAAATAGCAATTATTGATTATTTTAACATATGCATCATGGGTTCATACTTATTACTGTATACATATATCACCTAAGCCAATAGCATATAGCAAGGCATGTAACTCACATCCATGTCATGTATCATGAAAATGAGTTATGTAGCCAACTTAGACTTATATACAGATATACATATTAACATACACATTATCATCACATCCATGCCATATTCAAGTATAATCAACCATTACTCACTCAATTGCATAACTTGGGTTTCACGAATGAACAATTCAAGCATATGGCCACATTTTAGGCAAAGCTGCTTATCAAGACTCGCTATAAGCATTACAAGGTGTAACATAATCACACGGCCAAAGCACATGCTATATCATATCTTCACACTTTATATGCATGCATTTAGATTATAAAACATGTCCATGGACTCAATTTCTCAATATAGCATGATTTAGCCACTTAGCATATCATACGTGACTTATATGACCACTAAGAAGCACATATGAGCACAACACTTATAAGTTATATCTAGTCACTATCTATAGCATTAAAATATATATAATACAATGTATATATCATATAGGTTTGGCATTTATCCATCTCATTTACAATATGGTCACATCATGCAAAAAATGGCATTTATCAGTATTATGATTTATATAGCACATATCATGTGCACATGGCATTTCACATGTCCAAGTGGCATTCACCCACCCTTGAAGTCCCATATAGGCACATAAATCTCCACACAACCTTAATTATGCCATTAGCATTTCATAGCCTATGTATATACTTATGATGCCTTACATTTAGCATAAACACACATATATGCACATACACCTTCTCAAGGACTTTCGGCCTCCATATATAGCATACATTAACTCATACTTGACATATATTACACAATTTAACATCCCAACCATTTTTACTGCATTAAATCCTATTAATTGCATTAAAGGCAAAATTGACATATTATGTCAAATTTATACATAAACATTTATTCATGCATTTTAAACATATTAATGTAATTACACATACTTAATGATGTCATATGGTATGCTCGAAGCTATTTCATGCCTTTCCTTTCCCCCGGGAATCACATATTGACATTTTGCCTACAAGTTCAAACATTCAAGATTTAGTAAAAATCATATAAAATCACACAAGCTCTAAAAAATCAAAATGAGGACATTAAACCACTTGTTGGCATGTAATGAAAATGGGAAAAATGTCAGAACTCAAAAATTTCTTACCCGAATGAAAAATGGTCATTATTCAACCCAAGTTTCTTTCGACGATTTCTCCCGAACCAGTCTACCAAACTGGGTAATTTTAGTGTCTATAGAAAGCTCTCAGCATGAGCTTTCCATCTATTTCAATCTTCAAAGGTGGGTGGTGTCAAATGGACAAGAAAAAGAGAGGAGAGGGGCTAGTATAGGTGCTAACCAAGAGGAAAGAAAAAGAAAAGAGAAGAAAAAAAAGGAAAAATGGGAAAAGAAAGAAATAAATTGGTATTTATAGTTTTTTAGTCATAAAATTTTTCCTTTTAGATTTATTTTTGCCCTCTTAGGAATCTGAATTAAATAATTAAAACCTCCAAAAATTATATAAATAGAGGTTTTATAGATCACCAAAACCTTGGGTTTAAAATATGAAGGAAACTGGGAAAATCAACATAATTACTCAATTAAAAATTTAAAAGAATTAGTTCCCAATATCTAGAAGTTTTGATTCTAATGCCAATATACTCATCGGAATATTTAAGTATCAGGTTGTATAATTCTTGAATTATTTTGAGAAACTTTTTATTTATTTTACAGTTCAGTTTTACCTATGGCAATATTCACAGGACACTATCATAAAATTTTGTTTATCATTTTTAGCCATCCCAATGACTTTGGGTTGACTTGAAACTTCAGCCAAATTTCTCTCATAATTAATACTCCCTGATAGACTACTTAGTGTGACTCGGGTTTCGAGAAATGCTATTTATCCTGAGAAGTACTATTCACTAGAGTCAAGATTTTCAGGTTGTTACATTACTTCCCCACTTAAGATAAATGTCATCCTCGACATACGTAGATCAAAAGAGGTGCAGATACTACTCTCTTATTTGAGCCTCACTTTCCCATTTCACTTCTTCTATGTCATGATGTCGCCATAGCAATTTCACTAACCGCCCGGTCTTGTTCCATAATTCTTTAACCTCTCTTGCTAGGATGCCCATGGCTTTTTCCTCCTATGATAAATCTAGTCATATCTCCACTTCTTCAGTTGTAAACACATATGAAGGGTTCAATCTATATTGTCTCAACATTGACACATGAAACACATAATGTATTTGTTACAGCTCTAGAGGCAAAGCTAGTCTATAAGCCAATGGACCCACACGCTCTATGATCTCATATTGTCTAATGAACCTTAAACTCAGCTTCCCTTTCTTAACAAACCTCAATAACTTCTTCCATAGAGATACCTTAAAGAAAACTTTGTCGTGGACTTCATACTTTATATCCCTTCTTTTCATATCCATATATAACTTCTATCTATCTAAAGCAGCTTTCAACCTATCTTTGATAATCTTCACCTTTTCCACGGCATCTTTGACTAAATCTAGTCCCATGAGCTTATGCTCACTCAACTTGCTCCACTATAATGGAGTCCAGCATCGCCTCCTATATAAGGCTTCATACAGTGCCATACCAAGGCTTGTCTAGTGACTATTGTTGTATGCAAACTCTGCCAAAGAGATATACTTGTCCTAACTACCTTTAAGCTCTATGACACATGCTCGAAGCATATCCTTAAGCACTTGAATAATCCTCTCTGACTGGCTATTCGTTTGAGGATGAAAAGCTATGCTAAAGATAAGCCTCATCCCCAAATCATTTTAGAGTTTCCTCCAAAATTTCAATGTAAAATAGGGATCTCTATATGATATTATAGATAAAGGCATAACATGTAGCCTTATGATCTCATCAATATATAACTCAACTAGCTTCTCCATCGAGTAATCCTTCCTCACTGATATAAAGTGAGCTAACTTAGTTAACCTATTGACTATTACCTAAATCATATCATGTTTGTTCCTTATCAAGTAGTAGCCTAATCATGAAATCTATAGTGACTCTATCCCATTTCCACTTTGGTATTGCTATAGGATGAAGCAATCTAGAAGGAACTTATTACTCAGCCTTCACTTGCTAACAAGTGAGGCATCAAGTCAAAATCTACCTATAGACACCTCACCATTGACCTATGATGAAAGCTAGAGATAGACTCTCAAGCATAGCACAAAGCTTTCAAGAGATAGGTCTATACAGACTTATTACACAATGTCTGCATGGACTAACTATGTAAACTAGGCCAAAACCTAGCCCATGGAGCTTACGAACTAGCATACAAAAGCTTAATCTGTACGAACTAGTATGAATAAGTCCGCACAGACCTATTGACAGAAGAAGCCTTTTTGAAGCGAGAATTCTTCCTAGTCAGTCTAAAAGCTAGAATCCCAAGGGGATTAGGACTCTTTTCTAGATGAAAAAAAAAAAAAGAAAACCTAAAAAGACCTAAGTATAAATACTTCTCCTTAACTAAAGAGAAGGAGAGGCTAAAATATTTTTATCTTGCTGATCACATGCAAAAGAGAGAGTATCTAGAAAACTGTGAGAGCTTTGATCCAAGGATAATTCGAATCATCCTCTCTTGAAACCTTGAGATATTTGTGTTATCACTTGAAGAGGATTATTATTCAAGTAATGTATAAGATCTATTGAATGTTTATTATTGTTTTACATGCCTATGATCTCTAAAATTGACATATAAGTGAGGTGATACTTTGTTATCCCCACTTTAGTTCATAATTAGTAGGCCATTATAATGATAAGTGTAATGTAAAATTAATTCATACAGTTATATTAAGAATATTTCATTGTGTTAGTAAGCATCGAATGAATCTAATTGTAAACATGTCTAAGTCCACATGGACCTAGATCCTTTAGGCACAAGTATGATAAGTTAGTCCACACGGTGTTATTTTCATTATGTAAACATGACAAGTTTGTCTACATGGACTCATGTCTAGTAAGCATAATTCTATGTTTTGAATATCATGTTATATGCTAATTGGTGATTGTGAGTTATTTTACTTGTTTGTTGATGTCATGTGAAAATATGTATATATATGCAAGGGATTGATAAATAGTCTGCATAGACTCTCTGTCACGAGGGCTGTAGTCTGCACGGACCTATGAATGATTAATTGTAAGATAGTCCTTTAAAATATGCTTTGTTGCTCCTAATCCATATGTCTTAAAGTATGTTCATATTCTGTTTATTGTATGTTAATGTTCATATGACATTGATTTAACATCATTTGACTTTGTTGTCATTTGAGTTGTTGACTGGACTTGCTTGTTGGGCTGAGAGTTGGGACAGACATGACCTATCCTTGGAGATATATTGCACAGACTAAGAATATACCCTTAAATTGTCTGTATGGACTAAGTGACATAAGAGCGGGACCATTTTAGTGCTATAATTTGTTCTTTTTGGTTATGTACTTATTGTGTATTTTAACTTTGTTTTGGGTTTATAATAGATAGTTACATGTTAAACCTAACTTTCACATCAAACTATTTTATACATAATTAAATGGTGTTTTCTTTGATAAAATTGATTTGTATTTTCTTAATCAAATGTCACATGAAAAATGCACTTTAATAAAGGCCAATCTCGTAGAGATGGGAGTTAGGCAATTACCACTAATTTTTATGGAATTATGTGTAGTTGTCAGGTTAAATAACCACTAATGAATGACCCATTTTTTGGATGTACAGATATGTTTGTTATATTCTTTAAATATCACAATTTACTTCCTTTGTATGAAATAGTGATATCATTGAATTAAAAATAATGCATGCTTAATCGATAAGGGCTTGATAAACATTACAATATATATGGACAATATATTATAAAGGCATAAATAAGATTTAAAATTTCGAACCTTTCTAGTACAGAAAATCAGAGGTCCTGGTGTAGATACCAAGTGGTGACTCTACTAACCACTCTCATCCCCGGTAAAATATCATAATCTCTATAGTGGCAACTCCACTGGGGGCAGAGAAATTTTAATCTAAAAGTACCCAAATAATATATCATCTAAATATTCTAATCTTTATTAGTCTCATGCATCACACCTCTTTTAAATTGTATCCCTTTTACCCTAGATGGTGTTATAAACCATGACTTCATTTTTCACTTAAGAATAGAGAAGTGCTAGCATATGTATCACTCATAAGCCTTATACCTTTGGGTATATGAAATGGTGAACTAATCGATTGCTATTATCTTTGATTAGAAAGACCCATTAGGAGGGACCTTTACTTGTGGGAGCCATAATGACCTTTTGATCAAACTACTAGCCTATGTAGTCAAGCTTAGCAATTTCCATTAGGTTGTATGACCATAAGTATTTGCGATTGCATTTTTTATTGCTATATAGGCCTATTACATTTAACCTTATTTGAAGTGGGGACAAGCCTATTATGCATTTTGTCTGGGATGGATCCACCCTAATTTCACATCAAATAAGACATAAATGTCTTAAGGTTACCATATTCGCTTGCACTTTAAATACAAGAGGTTATTGGGCCTAACTAAGCCTATATTCAAACCTATGAATACCCTGATGATGCTTAGGTAAGCCCACCTAGGAAGAATGACTGAGACTATGTGTGTGGGTGAAATAAGGTCAGAAGGACTATTGCATGTGCTTATCTTCTACTGCATCATAAACATGCATTGCATATCATGCAGCATTTGTATATAACATTATTTATATTTTACATTCATCATATCTAACCTCCTGTTTTGATAGCCACCATTGATCCTTCACTCATCACATAATGGAAAAAAGTAGGTAAGCACCTCAATCAAGTTAGCACAAAAGTACTTATACAACCAAAGTTAGGAACCATGTCTTTTGATAAGTATATGACCAAGGCTATATTCATAGAGGCAATGGCTGAGATAGAGAGAAGAATGATAGAGCTAGTTACTAATGCTCTTTCTCATGTGCATAATCCACAAGAGGTAGGATAGACCTCAGGTACCAAAAAGGGGAAAGAAATAGCTAGAGAACCTAAAGATAACTAGTTGTCAGATGATTAAGTGCCATAGGTATTGAAGACTTATAATAGGGTACCCCTTCCTAAGGCAGAAGAAAATGACTAGCTAAAAAAGTTGAATAAAAAGATAGAGGCTATGTCCTAATTGGTAACTAGGGGCAAAAACATTAACCTAAATGACATCAGTTTAAAGCTCGATCGCTCTATACCTAATAAGTTCAAGATGTTTGACCTAAGCAAGTTTGATGGGACTTTTAATGCTCGTACTCATTTGAAATAGTATGTAGCAGCCATGAGAGCCACCCCTCTGACATAAGAGCAAATCATGAGCCTAGTCAGCATGTCCCTTACAGGCCAAACTCTTGATTGGTATCATTACCAAGAGAGAAAGGTTAAACAAGACTAGAATGAGTTGGCAAGGGCATTCAATAAGCAATATGCCAATAATGGTAGTGTTGAGATCACCTTGAAGGATCTAGAACTGATAAATTAAAAGCCTAATGAAAGTTTTTCTGATTATCTACAGAGTAAAAAGAGAAGATCCTGAAGATGAGGAAAAAGCCAAAAGATATCGACCAGATTAAGATGTTCATTAGAAACACCAACAACTATATGAACAATGGGCTTACTATTAAGGGTATTACTACCTGGACACAACTCAAAGACATTGCTATTAACCTTGAATCTAGGTATCAAAACAAGGGTTACAAGAGATCGAACAATAATCCCACTTTTGTAAGTGGTAATGCTAGAACTTTTACTAAGACTGCTAAAGTGCATGTAGTTTAAGGCTATAGGTACTCAAACTTAGGTAAGTCCTTATCATGGTGCTTGAAAAAGCTCACTAAAGAAGGGAAGCTACAACCATTTCCACACCAGCCATTCAATGGGCTATTACCACCTAATCATAGGCATGATCAATAATGTGCTTATCATTAACAAACTAGACACCTCACTAATAACTGCAAACATCTTTAGAGAGCCATCCAAGATCTTATTGATTTGAAGTAGATCCCTAACCCTAAGTCTTTATCAAACCCCCTACTAAAACACCACACCTCATGCCTCCTTAAATGCAGATTACCCAAATAGTATGTGCTTAGGGAAATCTATAGGTCTGACCTAGCTATAAAAACAGGAGTGTGGGTGAGTGACTTAATCCTTATAACTTATTTTTGGGATAGTGAGAGTGAATATAAAACTGGGGAGAGCAAGAATTTTTGGGATAAATCCCCTAATAAGGATTTTGAAGAGGGTAAGAGAGAGCCAAAATGAGTTGACAAAGAAATGGTGGAGAGAGTAGAAAACAATGATCAGATCCTAGTAGAGAAAAAACCTAAACCCAAAGGAGATAAGCACGAGGAGGTGCTAAAAGCAACTTAAGAAAAACTAAGCCAACATCTAAATTTAGGATCTACTGATGTCATCCAAAGACAATAAGTAGAAAGTGGTTAAAGCCGTAGGTCAAGTTGCTATTTCAACAACTACTACACCATATAAGCTTATACAAGTGATGAAAATGGGTAACACGGGGCTCATTACATTCTCAAACACTGACTTGCCTTTAGAGGGAAGGGAGCACAATAAAGCCCTCTTCATTAAAGCTAAAGTAAATGGGAAAAAGATAAGATGTGTAATGGTAGATAATGGCTCATCTCTTTGTGTCTGTCCTACCAAGATGCTAGCCGATTTGGGAATTAAGGAGGATTTATCACCCTCTAGTATAGCTATAAAGGCTTATAATGATACCAATTACAATCGAGGTACAAGTAGGACAAGTCATTGATGAAGTTGAATTCACAGTGATTGACATCCCTACCACATTTTTTGTCTTGTTAGGGAGGCCTTGGTTTCACAAGCTTGGAGGAGTCCCCTCAACCTTGCACTAAATGATCAAATTCCTACACAAGGGCAACATTGTCACTATAAAGGCTAAAGTTGA
>CANXYI010353682.1:0-12263 GCA_948208565.1 Hura crepitans | reverse complement strand
ACAGCTGAAGCCATATGCAGACATAAAAAAATTCTACAGTAAGATCCCACTTATCGAGTCTGTCCTATTATGCATTACCGAATAATATCCTTTAGTTTCTATATACATATTGGCCTCCCCACTTCCACAATACTACCAGAGTAAATGCATGCAAAAATCAGCAGTGCTAAACAGATGGCCTTGACAATTAGGTCATGACATCATATTCCCGTTCAACAACAGGAAACACACAATTTTTTATTTTTTGATGTGTGAAAATATATTACTTTAATCAGCAATTTCCAAAACGACCCAAAATGGCAACATAACCCGAACGATTGGACCCGATCCAATCACCACTGCCTGATGTCCACAAATAAGAAATTTTATCTCTAACACTATTCAAAAATATCAATGTTATTAAAATGGGTTTATCACTTTATCCTGTAAGGTGCTCTTTCCTAATTTTCTTATCCGCTGGAGAGTGGAGATAGATTAAAGAGCCCACTTGTGAAAAATATATGAACAATGCAATACACAAAACTTAAAGTTCTTGTCATCCAACTCATTAAAACAGAAAACCTTCACCTTTTAATTTTAGGTCATATGTGTCAAGACTGATTCTATGTTTGGTTTAAACACTGGAAGAATCTAAGAACGCATATCATAAGTTTGGTTTGCAAATAATTTTTTAAATCGAATCTGAAAATTAAGTATTTTGAACAAGGACATACTGTGATTTTTATTTTTCAGAACTTCCACGCTATTCCATGGTGGAAACTGAGTTAAAAAAATAAAAAATAAAATTCCCTTTTTCTTCCACTATAAGAAAAGGAAAAGAAATATTTTAGTCCCTGTGATGATTTTTCGTATAACTTTTCATTTAGAGTGCAGTCTTACGTAATACAAGCCAAGCTTTACATTTACCTACCAAGTACCAGAACAGAATCAAGAAATGAGCCACTAGAATCTAGTTTTTAGATTTATTTTTTCATGAATGTTTTTTTCAACGCTTTGTCATCTATTTTGTTTTATTAACAAATTCAGCAAGAAATAACAGATGTGCAGCCTTTATATACAGCTTAAATAGTCCCCAAATATTGGCCATCAAGCTTAAGCATCATCTCCCATTTGCATGAAAGGAGACTCAAGAAATAGCCATATCATTCTCAAGTATTTGTTTTAAAACCTTAAAACATGGCAGAGGAGAAGAAGGCAGCAAATGGAGTTGAGTGGAGGATAAATTTAGCTGATGGGTCATCAAAGGTTTTGGTCCAAGAGGCAGCACCTGCCATTGCAGCCTGGCTTGGACTAAAGGGTTTACTCCTCAAAGTTTGGAGCTTTTTGAAGAAAGCAAAGGATATAGCAGCAAATGATCCAAGAAAATTGATTCATTGTCTTAAAGTAGGAATGGCTCTCACTGTTGTTTCTCTCTTTTACTATACGAGGCCTTTATATGAAGGTGTTGGAGGAAATGCTATGTGGGCTATTATGACTGTTGTTGTTGTCTTTGAGAACAATGTGGGTGAGTCTTCACAATTCCCTATCTGCTCAATTCCTTCTAAATCTTTAATCAAATGGGTTCGAATTCGTAAACTCACAGTCTTGAAGAGACAAACTCCACAATCACTAAGTCAAAGTTCATACTAATATTTGTATTTTGCAGGTGCAACAATATATAAGAGTTTGAACAGAGTGTGTGGAACTTCACTTGCTGGATTGCTCGCATTTAGCGTTCATTGGGTGGCTGGTAAATCAGGAGATAAATTCGAGCCTTTCATTGTTGGAGCCTCAGTTTTCTTTCTAGGTATGTCCACAAATATCCCAAAAATGTGCGATGAATTGAGCTCCTTGGACTCACATAGTTTTATCCTTCTTCAGCCTCAGCAGCAACCTTCTCAAGATTTATCCCCTCAGTTAAACAGAGGTTCGATTATGGTGCAATGATCTTTATCCTAACATTTAGCCTGGTTGCTGTTTCTGGCTATCGGGTTGAGAAATTGTTTGAATTGGCTCATCAAAGATTATCTACCGTTATCATTGGCATTTCCTTATGCATTCTTGTCAGCATGCTCATTTGCCCCATCTGGGCTGGTAGGGAGCTACATACTCTTATTTGCAACAACATGGACAAACTTGCCAATTCCTTGGATGGTAAGTGCCTCTGCCATATAATGAAATTAGTCTAGACATGAAGTTTTGAAAATTTTGGCAGTTTTACCAAGAAGTTGCCATTTCAGGATGTGTAACTAAGTATTTCAATCACGACGACAGCGAAGGAAAAACTGACAAGAACTTGCTTGGTTACAAATGTATTCTGACCTCAAAGGCGAGCGAAGAATCCTTGGTAGGTGTCAGTACCCATAAAAGTGGATCTATTTCGTAATTTAACACAACCCCCCCTTTTTTTTTTCCTTGCTAAATTTCTGAAGTTGATCCTATTGTTTAACAGGCCAATTTTGCTAGATGGGAACCTGCTCATGGCTGTTTCAGCTTTAAACATCCATGGCAACAGTACCTGAAGATCGGTGCATCCATGCGCAGTTGTGCATACTGCATTGAAGCTCTAACTAGTTGCATTGATTCCGAAAATCAGGTAATCAACGTTCTCAATCCATTAACATATATAGAATTTCTGGAATATGATACTAATTCAAGCTACAATCGGCTTGTCTAAACAACAGGCGTCTGAGTTCATAAGGAAGCAACTATGCAACATTTGCCTGAAAGTGAGCTCCAATTCCTCCATTGTTATAAGAGAGCTGGCAGAAAGTATAAGAACAATGAAAAAACCATCCAATACGAATTTATTGGTGGAAGAAATGAACAGCTCAGTAGATGAGCTACAAGAAGGGTTAAAATCATTTTCTAATATATGCAACAACGAAGACACAATCCCTTTCCTTGAAGTAATTCCATTGGTAACTTGTACTTCTTTGTTGATAGAAATTGCTGCAAGGATCAAAAACATTGTTAAGGAAGTTGAAGAACTGGCAAATACAGCTGAATTGAAGGCTTCTTTAGAAGAAGTTGAACTCAACAACAAAGTTGTACAAGATGAATTGAAAGATGAGGAAACCATGAAGACTCTTCAAAGAGTATGATGTGCTTGAAATTTTCATATGGATGATTTATGTATACTAAGTTAGAACTCATCCAGTTGAATTTCAGCGCATTTGCCCGTTGTATAGCCTCTAGTTGAGTCCATGTAGTTTTCCTGATGGACTCAATAGAGTATCAGACAGGTGCTATAAAGATTAAATTTAAATTCCAAAGAGATAATAAAAGTTATCCGTGATTTACCTAATTATTTTCTTTATATGTATATATAGAGAGAAAGGGGAGTGAAACTCGACTGTGAAATCGACCGATACATTAAAACTAGCTTATCTTTCCTCAAAATCATTATTGAATATTGATCAATATAAATGCATAGAAGTGGATATCTTCAAAAATTGGGCCTGGGCCTAGGCCTTGGCCTTGCCATTGCTCTGGCCCCAAAATAATTTTCTAGGGCTTTCTTCCGTAAAGCTGAAGAAAACAAAAGAAAAACTCCTCCTTCTCGCCTGTTGCAGGGTCTGAGTGAGGAACCACTCCGTCAGTACTCGCTTTGATTCTGTGCGTGTTGCCATGGCAGGTATAAACACAGTCCTTACCTCTGATAAATCTTCCAATCCTTCCCCTCTTGGTCCTCCTTCGCGGATTATCTGTCATGTGTTAGTTCTTTCTACTTTCACTTTCTTCTTCTCTTTTCTTATATAATTGTTTTTCTTTAATCGCTCCTCTTTGTTTTGCAGGTGCCAGAAACAATTTTCACAGTATACTTGCCCGCGATGTAATTCTCGGTACTGTTCGCTTCACTGCTATAAGACTCATAGTCTTCGGTGCACTGAATCTTTCATGCGAGAAAATGTGGTGGAGGAGCTCAGCCAAATTCAGCCTAGCGATGACACAAGGCATAAAATGCTTGAAATGTTGAAACGATTTCATTCTCAGGAAGAAACGGACTCCATGGACGGGGATGGTACGCCCTCTTTACTTTTTTTTTTTTATCCTACTCCACATTGCCTTCGCTGTCGCAGTTACGCTTGATTGTAATTGGTGTATTGTTAAGAAATGATAACTGTGGATCAATTTCAAAATCGGGTATTGGGATTTGGCGGGTAAACTGTTACTTTGACCAATAGAGTTGTTCGCGCCAATGATGGATGTAAGCATACGATCGTAAACTCTATATTCGTTTGAATTTCAGAAAACAATGAAGTATTTGACAGGTCACCTTTTCATTTAGTAAAGTAGCTGAATTTTTATTTGGTTTGAGAAATAACAAAGTGCATCAGCCATCAGTGGATTAAATGCCTAAAACAAATGAAGCATGAGTTATAGCCGTTAGTTTTAGGATCCTTGTCTGCATTAGGGAGATGCATTTTGCAGTATGTTTTCATTTTAGAAGTGTGTTCATCCCCTTGATGTGTTTCATCCATCAGTGGATTAAATCCCTAAAACAAATGAAGCTTGAGTTATAGCTGTTACTTCTAGGATCCATGTCCGCATTTAAGAAGATGCATTTTGCAGTATGTTTTCATTTTAGAAGTGTGTTCATCCCCTTGATGTGTTTTACTATAACTTATATGTAGTTTTTTGAGGTTTTTCTGTATCATTACCAGCTCCATTACCGATTGTGCGTAAGGGGTTGTTACTTCTTACTGTATTATTGTCTTGTTTATTAACAGATGGCGTACTGTCAGAAAAGACTGTTCAGAAGATTTTGTCAGGTATGTTTCTGTGCATTTTTGCCGATAGGTTTCACAGCCTACTATTCATTTTTCTTTTCTTTTCTTTTTGTCCCATCTTTTATTTCCATGCAATCTTTTGGTCCTTAGTTGAGTGTTGGGACTAACCTGATGTCAGTCTTGCTGATTCTAGATCTAAATCCGGTGCTTTTGGCCCAAACTAATAGAAATGCTCTTTTCTTTGTTGCTGCAGGAGGTTCAATCAGTTTTGACGATTTATCTGCAGAAGAGAAGAAACAATTCCAAAGATCAGTGGCATCTGGAGAACTTAGCAAGTTCATTGAACCTTGGGAACCATGGTGGTTGAAGCCTTCTGCCAGAGCAATCTCCCTCAGCAAGGAAGGAACTCGACTTGTACAACCTCTAAAGCAGGAAACATCATCGTCACCTCAAGATGATGGTTCCCAAGACCAGTATAATGAGGTTCCTCCAGGACCCGAGGTCCCATTAACCCCAATTTCGAAGCTCATTTCTTCAGAACCATCCCCACTCTTAGCCATTCACTTGGTCGACATTCTGTATAGCTACTGCTTCACGCTACGCCTCTATAATGGGGATTGGCAATCTGATGCCATAGGATTAGCAACAGTAGTTTTGAGCGTCTCCTCCATCTTAGGTCAAGGTGGGCAACCAGAAACAGTGACAGAAGCTCTGTCTTACTGCCTAGAACAAACTTGCTCTCTAGAGTACCGGCACATGGGGGGTTTGCAATTCGGATTAGGTCTCATCAGTGATGTAGTAAGCCTACTCACTCTAGGGAATCCTGCATTAATATGCGCACTCTGTGATTTGCAAAGGATGATCAAGGCTGGCGAAAGTGAGCTGAAAGCAGAGAAATCAAGAAAGTCAAGAAAATCAGAAATCAGAAGTAAGCTGAAACTCAGCGAGAGGAAGATTTATTTCATGATGTGTTGGGTTCATGAGCAGCCAAGGGAAGTTTGGTCTTCCTTGTCTACCATCGTAGAGGCAGAAATAGGTAAGTTCTTGGGGTACAGAAACAACAATTCATATCCAGTCGGAACGGAGAACAATGCAGAGACAAAGGGAAGAGTTTTGATCGAGGAGACGGAATAAGTTGCTGATTGCCGTATGCACAGAGTGTGTAAATTTTTGTACTCTTATGTACTTTGTAGAATGTCCCTCGCGACCGCATACACATGCCATGATAAATTAGTTTATCTGATGGATAGAGCTTCGAATTCTGAAATGCGAAAATGACCTCAAGAAGTTTTTAACAGCCTAGTATTTGTAAGATAAAAGTTAATTTCTTTCGGAGCCGAGTTTATGAAGCTCTATGGTGAAATGTCACAATACGCTGAAGGTAGTTATCAGTTAAAGCATCCAACCAACATTTTAAATTCTCAATTACAAATTAGATTTTGGTGCTTTCATTAGTAACCCATCCGGAACTACTACTACAAATTTGTAATGAAACCTAATCTGATTACGCTTTTAACAAATAAATATACAAATTTGTAAACCATGACATAGTGAATAATCAACCATCTAAATCCATTAATCCAACTATCCTCCTTTCCTTTTCTTTTCTTCTATTTTTTTTTTCTATCACATAAAGGCAATGGCACTCTCGTAATATATAAAAGAAACCACGCGCTTTTCAGGTATCCCATCTCAAAACTAAATCAGCCAGACAGCAGCATTTCGATTATCCTACGCTCTTCTTCGACTCCTCCGTCATTAACCATAAACCCCCCAAAGCCCCTACTGTATAATAAAAACAAACGGTGTCGAAAAGAAGTGAATTGCATTTGTTGTCTGTTTTTGATCGACAATAATTCTAAGAATCGGAGTTATAATGGTTGATGTAGCCGATAAGTTGGCGTATTTTCAAGCGATCACTGGCCTTGAAGATCCCGATTTGTGTACGGAAATTCTTCAGGCCCATGGCTGGGACCTCGAACTCGCGATCTCCTCTTTTACTTCCAGCAACAATAATGATAATGATGCAATTGCCTCCTCGATAACTACACCAGCCACCACCGCCACTGGGACTTCTGCTTCGGGATCTTTGAATTCTGCCCATCCTGATGGCTTTGACAGGCCTAATTCTGGTGCCGGCCTTGTGGCAGCTTCTGCCCCCAGTTTAGCCTGGAAACTCATTACATTACCCGTTTCTGTGATTTCCGGCAGTTTGGGGCTAATATCTGGAGCTTTTGGGCTCGGTTTATGGGCTGCTGGTGGGATTCTGTCTTACTCGCTTGGGATGATTGGATTGGGGCTGGGAGCGGGACGGAACGGGGAGTCTTCTGCTAGATTAGTTTCGGTCTCGGCTGCGTCGAGGGAGGCGACGGAGTTTGTATCGGTGTTTGAGAGGGAGTATGGTTCTAGAGGGCCGAATTTTGTAAGCGAAGGTTTCATGGATGCGCTTCAGAGAGCGAGGAATTCTTACAAGCTTTTATTTGTGTATTTACATTCTCCGGATCATCCTGATACGCATTCTTTTTCCGAGGGGACTCTGTGTTCGGAAGTTTTCACTGCGTTTGTTAATGAGAATTTCGTGGCTTGGGCAGGAAGCATTAGAGCTAGTGAAGGATTTAAGATCAGTAATAGCTTGAAGGCTTCCAGATTTCCATTTTGTGCCGTTGTTATGCCCGCCACAAACCAAAGGATCGCGTTGCTTCAACAGGTAATGGTTCTACCAAGGTTCTTCTACACTTGGTTGATTATAAATTCTATTTTCACACTCTTGATTGTCTCAAATGTGCATTCTATGGAATCTCATTTGGAACGGAAATCATATGGATGTGGTTTTGCTTACTAATTGAATCATGTTTTGTCATTTGAATTCCTTCTTTCTATTTTTTTCCCTTGTGACTTTAAGTATTATTAATGGATCGCTCTACATTACCATTTTGACTTCAATATGACATTCCTTAAGATTCATCTTAATATATATCTTTGGGATATATAGTATCTCACTTAATATTTTGGTATGCCTTCAAAAATAGTCTGCTTTGTTCACCAAAAGAATGAATTCACGAAGATTCTTATTTTGTTCCCCCCAAAAAATAGAGTTGCTCTGTTCACCAAAAGATTGAAGGGAGATCCGTACTCTGTCTGCATAACTGAGATGCAGTCATGGTTAGGCTGGCCAGCAGAATCTTATGCTATGATGGTTTTTTTTCCCCCTTTCCCCCTTAGATTAATGTGCATTGATGTAGAACTTGTGGCAAGATGAAGAAGTATTTAATCCTACATGTTAATTTGAATTTACTCTCCTTGTTCTATATGCATTCAAGTGGCAGTAAGGTTTCAGATGAAAATATGCAATGTCTAGCTTTTACTTTTTTCTTTATATGTATTTGTCTTTTTCCTCCTTATGTGATGGATGATTGTGTTGTATTTGAGGAACTGATGCATGGGTTAATTGAAGTTGCTGATAGTCACTTTATGTAGCTGTATATCATTAATTGGCTTGGTTACTGAAGAAAGATTTTCGTGAGTGAAAAGTTAATAGTGAATGTGTGTAAATTTTTGGATGCATCTTATGACAAGTTTGTTAAACATGTTGAAGTCATTGTTCATAGAATGGGGAAAGAATGTAGTGTCATACGAGTTAAATAAGATTTACTTATTGCAACATGGACTGTAGGTTCTGTTTTCATATGTTGACTTAAGCATTGTTTTCTTTGTGTTGCGATAATGAAGTTAGCGGCAGTTAAGTGAAGCGATGGTGGAATAATGTGCTGGAGGGGATCTTTAAATTGCTTATATTTGATGCAAGTGGTTCTTCCGTAGTTACTTGCATCTCTAATGTTGGTCATATAAAAAGAGGCATCCATTTTTTCGCTGTTTGTAATATTAACTTAACAATCTTTGTGGTGATAAAAGCGAGGTTGGGACTACTTTGTATTGGATACCCAAATTCATGTTTTATTTCTGCCATCTAATTTCTTGGAAGTTCACCTTCTAGTTCTGTCATTTTCTATGTTTCTGCTTTTTTATCTGATGATTTGACTTTGGTAATTTCATTTTACTGGGACACAAGCATTCCTTCTCTTAAGCAATTTTTTAGATATTATTGAGTGCATTTATTTTCAAGCCCTAGGTTTTTTAACCATGAATTGCAACCAGAGAAGTACTGGGGTTTCACCACTTATTTTTTCATGTTTTGCATTCAGTCTTCTAGATAATTGCCAATGTGCTTGCAGAAAGATTAGGTTCCAGTATATTAATAAGATTTTAACTTTAGTTACTAGTTCTTGTGAGTTAATGAACCCGGCTATTCTGAGAGGTTTCCTTCATTGTGTTGAATTGAGAAGATGACAAAGTTTGTTTTGCTACCCTTCTTCTATAGGTTGAGGGACCAAAATCTCCTGAAGAAATGCTCATGGTACTACAAAGAGTCCTTGAAGAAAGTGCACCTGTTCTTCTTGCAGCAAGGCTTGAAGCAGAAGAAAGAAGAAATAATCTGCGTCTGAGAGAGGAACAAGATGCTGCTTACAGAGCTGCGCTTGAAGCAGATCAAGTATGTTGCTATTCAGTTTGCAATCTCTCTCTCTCGCTCACTCTTTTCAGTTATATTTCTTTGATTTTTCCCTCCTTGTCTAATGCTTTTGAGGTTTATGGCTGATGGTTTTTCCATTTACTTTGCTTCTCTTTTTTCCCCTCTTTGGCCCTTTTATCATATTAGGCCAGGGAAAGTCAAAGGAAAGAAGAGCAAGAGCGTCTGGAGAGGGAAGCTGCTGAAGCAGAAAGAATACGCAAAGAGGAAGAAGAGGCTCGAGAGAGAGTAGCACGTGAGGCTGCAGAGAAAGCGGCTGCCTTGGCTAGATTGCTGGAGGAAAAAGCCCTGTCACTTGGTGCTGAACCTGAAAAAGGACCTGATGTTAGCCAGGTAAATCTGTCAGAGTTAATTACTTTATGGTCTGTTGCCGATATTTGTACTTGTGTGATGAGGATTTTCCAAAACTAATACATTATTAAAAACCTCTGTTAATCAGGTTTTAGTTCGCTTCCCAACTGGAGAACGCAAAGATAGAAGATTCCACAATACTGCCACAATCCAGTCTCTGTACGATTATGTTGATTCTTTGGGTTTCGTGGAGGTTGATGCATACAGCCTTGTTTCAAACTTTCCAAGGGTTGCGTATGGTCCAGAAAAACGCTCTCTGTCCTTGCAAGAAGCAGGATTGCATCCTCAAGCCAGCCTTTTTGTTGAGCTGAACTAGGAAAGTGTGATGCCAAGTAGTGTAATCAACTGTAGTCCAAAATGAAAAATATATGCAAGTAGGGTATTTTGATATGTTTCAGCTTTGAATCCCTGGCAATGATGGTTAGACAAAGAGTAGCTCCCTGGTCCACAAAATGGATGTTACATTTCCCATCTATGAAATTTTTCGGTTGAAAGAAGAGGAGCCAAGATTGAAAAATAGGGTTGCAATAATGATACTAATTTTGCATGTATATCAACCTGAGAACTTGTTTTACTAGTCTGTGAGAATGGAGTGAAGCCGATTTGACTAATGATATGATGGGCTTGCTATGCCGAAAATGGAAGAATATGTTAAGATACATTTGAATGCTATCTTGGTCCCTTTTCTTGTATTTTAGGTATTTCATCATAAATTTTGAGAGAAATCTTTTTCTTGGTATTATGCCTTTGATCTTTTCAGGGGAAGGCTTCTGTCTTGCATGAGAGATGCATTATTTTACTCATAAGCCAGGCATGTATGTTTGATGGTTTTACTTTTAATATCAGCTTGGAATTCTCGAAACCAACACAGTGAAGAGTACTGTATTTCTACCAGTTGACGTCCGCTGCATCTTAATTGCTACTAAGGTGAGCATTGTGAATTAAATTAATTAAAATTTCAAAATTTTAAATTGAATTGAATAACAGAAAACAGTTTGATCTGATAATGGTCTAATAAGTAGTGAATTTATCCTATTGTTTAAATAGTATTTGATTATTTATATGTAGTAAATAAATGATTATTATCCTCTCACATAATTAACAAATGAATTTTTTTTATTGACATAAATCTAATCTATATATTTGTTCATGCATCTAACTTAGAAGTTGGTTTGATCCACAGATCGTATTATTTGGGAATTCCCATTGATCAAGCTAATCCTAATTGCATTAAAATTCAAAAATTTTATCTTGTTTCTCATTAAGAATTTTCTTTTTTGTGCAATAACAAAATCTAAAACTAATATTTAATAATTTAAAAAAAGAATGATATATATGAAAGAAATTGGGACAGGTTGCCCTTAATCTCTGCCCTCCTTTTCCCGTGACGAAAGGACTCTCCCGTCCCGGTTTCCTTCTGTAAAGACAATTCCTAATAAAGAACGTACTTAGACTCGTCGAGCCTACGCGCCTGTAATTACGCGTGGATATTCATCTCCAGAGCATTCCTCTTATGAGCTGAGTTGGTTTAACCCAAAATTGCCTCTCTCTCGACTAGACTTCTAAATTCGTCGGCTTTGCATTCACTTTTGTTTTCAATTTTAGGGTTTTCCTCCCAAATAGAATCGGAATTGAGGTCTCGAAGAAGATGTCGGTGGCGATATGGCTGTATATGGGCCTCGAATGATTATATATAAAACGATTCGCCAGAGGAATTTGGTTATGGAATTGCAATCGCGTGAATCTCAGATGAGCATTTTTGTATTTGAATGCCGATTCCGTTACATATCGGCATTCGATTCCTATTCGGTGGCTTCTGAGGCATTCTCTGAACAACAGCAACAGGATCAATTTCTTCTCATCCTTTCGTCTTCTTCGCTTCGTTTTGATGTTAAAATTAAATTGCTTTGATATGGTTTCTCGTTTTCGTCCTACTTTTCCTTTTTTGCCTTGTAATTTTTGATATTATAGTGGTGCGTTTTGTCTGGCTCTGCTGTCTCGTTGTTTTGGGAGGCTTTTTCTGTTTTTTTTTTGTGGATAATGGATTTAAGTTCGCGTGATGATGATGATGATGGCGATTTTGTAGAGAAAGACCCGACTGGCCTATATATACGGGTGTGTATTCTGCATTTTTTTCTTTTTATTATGGTCATCATTCTGCTACTGAAAGAGTAGAAAAATCACAAGTTTGTTATTTGAAGGAAAAAAAAAATATATGATTAGCTACTGGAAAAAAATGGTTGTTTTATCTAAACTCGACAGGGATTCTAGTGTTGTAGGAGAAAAAAAGACATAAATTTGATACCGGAAACGTGGTTGTTTAAGCTAAGCTGAACTGAGATCTTGGAGATTATGGATAGCTGAGTTGGGGAGTAAGAATTAATTGGTGCTTAGTATTTTGTGTCTAATGAATTGATGAGAGAGAAAAATTTTTGTGATTTTTTTTTCTAATTTTTTTTCTTATTAGATATAAAGCTTTTATTAGTTTTAGTGATGTGAATTTTTTTTTCCTTCAGTATGATGAAATCTTGGGGAAAGGTGCATTCAAGACCGTGTATGGCTCTGCAACTTATCTTCTTAGTTTTCTTGTTTTTAGTTGCTTTTCCTTTCACTTC
>CANXYI010353592.1:0-17158 GCA_948208565.1 Hura crepitans | reverse complement strand
GACTAAAAATAATTCACTAAATTATGGCATTTGTACCAAAAGGCATTGAGGTAATATGGATAAATAAAAGTAGTGGAATGCTCCATCTGTGGGGCGAGAAACCATTTTAAAAGAAATTGCCCTAGAGGCAAGGAAGAAGGGTTATCAGTATTTAGATGTCAACATCTATTAAAAAGACACCCTTGAATTGTGATACTGGTACTAAGAGATATTAGGGTTGGTATTGGTAGGAAAGAAAGGGGGAATGTTTTAATTATAGGTCCAGAGACCTGTACAGATGAGAGTGTCCTTAGAGACTAGTAGAGGGTGCCTTTATATAGGCATCCATAGTTGCACCACATAATAGGATGCAGAGATAGGCCAAAGGAGACCCACTTAATAATAGCCTCTTAATTAGGTCTAAGGCAAGGAGGGAAGCCCATACTTTAATTAGACAAGGAGCTGATGAGGCTTATAAAAGAGAAGATGCTTTAGAGGCTATTACAGGTATGTTGTATTTCATTGATGGTTCAGCTTGGCATTAATAGATTAGAGATCTATACATTTTTATGCTTATGTTTATACTAGCACATGGTAGGGAACTAAAACCTGAACAAGTAAGGTTAGACATGTAAACTGGAAATTTTGTTGACTAGAATATAGCTGTACACTGGAGGCATACACCTTGATAATCAATGAATTACATGTTATTGTTTCTATTAAACCTATTAAAATAGTCTTTTTTAGAATTTGATTTTACCTGGGGGAATAAAAGGGTTTGTATGGGATATTAACAAATAGTTAATTTTAACTCCAGTAAATTTACCCTTTAGGCTATAGATGGATAGGAAATAATGGTTATAAGTGAGAGAAGTTTTTTTTTTAAAAAGTCTCACCTTAGTTGATATGGAAAGAGAAATCATCTATAAAAGTTAAGAAGTTTATCTTATACATATTTTTGACATCAGAACTTCTATCCCTCGTCTTGGATAGAATCTAATTATGTTTGGAATTTCATATGTGTTTTTAGGAGGTTGCCAAGATTGCCTCCTCAAGAGAACTTGGTTTGGGAACTAAAGTGTATTCTAATATTTCTTCTACACCTATGTTTCCCTATAGACTGGCACTTATAAAATTAAGAGGATTAAAAGTATAGTTGTAGGAAATGGAAGATAAGGTTTTGTTAGACTTAGGGTATCACTTTAGGGAGCCCCATATTATTTGTAAAGGAAAAGGATGGACTGTCCCGGCTATATATTAAGTATAGATGATTGAACAAAGTAACTGCAAAACCAAACACCCTTTGCTGGGAATTTATGATTTCTATGTTCAGCTGGAGGTGCTAGTATATTTCTTTCCAAATGGTCTAAGATTAAGATTTTACCAGTTGAGGAGTAAAAAGGCTAATGTCCTTAAAACTACTTTCAGAGTCTAACACAAGCATTATGAATTTTAGTGATGTCATCTAGGCTTATTGATACCTTTGTGGTCTATATGAACTTGATGAATAGGGTGTTATAAGCCATAGGAGATGGAAAAATACAGGGCTTTGATAAATAGGGTTAATAAAGGAAAACCTAGCTATAAAGAACATTTACTTTAATGGATAGTGGAGAATACTAGTATTGTATTAATTGGGAAGTGAAATGCAAGCCATTTAAGACATTTGGTGAGATTAGCATAAGTGCATATAATAAGAGAGATATAAGCATATTGAGGTCATAGAGATGACTATCAAGGTCCCTATAAAATAGGGCTACTTTTTTTCTTTAATTGTACCATTACTGGGCCCCAGCATTGCATTTTGACATAAATTACATATTGACATTGATATTGTTTAATCATCTGTTGTATAATATTTTTCTATTATTGCATACACCTTACGCAAATTAAGCATGGCATGTTTATAGCCCAACTATGAAGTAACTTGACATGAGTCAAATAGTAAGAATATATAGAGAAAGAAACCAGTGTCATTGGAAATGGATAGATAAGCAATGACTAAGAGAGGTAAAATAATACCCCATAAGGCAATATAAGCATGATGGTAATTAAGTGGCATAATGACAGAGCCTCATGAGAAAAGAAAAATAAACTACTGGCTGAGTCATAAGAGGGGAAGATTGTTAGGTTTAAATAGAGTAAAGGTGGATATATTTACTATATTGGTAAATTGTAAATATCTAGAATAAATGATTAAAGATTATGGATATGGAGGAGACATATAAAACTCCTTATGCTGTGTACCTAGGTAATATAAAGAGATATTTAGACTTGCAACCACACTATTAGTGGTAGATATAAAAAGTAATGTAATGTATACATGATTGAATGTTCAACCTATTAACAGTTCAGACCTAAGTATCAGATTCCTTTTAGATTGTTGCATCTTATATCAATATCATATGGAAGCAAGGAAAAGGCATAATAAGATTTATAGTGGGATTGCCTATGACTCAAAATGAATAGCACACTAATTTAATGGTTGTAAATAAATCAAATTATAGACAATATATCACCTTCGGATAGGTAAACCCTTAAGAAAGGGTAAAGCCTATGAGTTATATAGGGACTCTGAAAGCAAATGGAAATTCGATGCTTATATCTAATTATATCAAGTAATTTCAGGAGAGGAAGAATTGTAATGCCCATACACCGAGGCTCTATGAATAGTACCTCAAGACCCAGGAAGTGTGCCTAGAGTGTCGAGTCACCTTCATGAGGCCTGAGGCAAGGTATGCTAGCCATTAAATTTTAAAAGGCTCAAAAAGGTTAAAAGTGATTGAACATAAACATTTAGTAGGGCTAATAAATTATTTCAGGCTGTAGTTTGGTAGGCCATAGCCTCATATTGAGTCGGGCTAGGAATGACCTAAGATGAGCTAGACGGACATGAAAATTTTATACCCTGAAGGTTAAAAATTGTAATAAGGCCAACAAAGAAGGAATTTTATTTTTTTTTTTAGGCCGTTTGAGAATTTTTAGTATTTCGGCAAACTTGGTATTTTTCGAGAATTTTTGCTAGCCTATCTCCCAAATGAATTTGGTCATAAAATTTTGTGTGACCCTAAATAAGGCTATTTGATGATTTTTAAAATAAACACAATGATTTTTAGAGGTTCGAGTGAATTTTGATAATTCCCCAAAATTTTTCCAAAAAGCCGAGATTCCCCAAAATTTGGTTTGCCTACTTCCTGAATGAATTTTGCTATGAAATTTTATAGGCATCTAATTGGGCCTAAATGAGGATTTGAGGAAGAAACAGAATAATTTTTTGATTTCTAAGTATTTTTAAAAATTCCCCGAAGTTGGTAGGCCCTATTTATCAAAAAATCAAGTTTTAAAGCACTCAATTGCCATGGGATGTAACCCGAGCGACCCCAACATTTCTCCAGTTGCTATGGTAGGTGGCCATTCCCTTTAAGGGACACCTAGCCCACTATCACCCCACACTCACCTTTCTTTTTCTTTCTTTTCTTCCTTTCTCCTTTATTTTATTAGCTATGGTTTCTAGCTTTCTTCCTTTTCTTTTCATGGCTGTTCTAACCCTATATTTCCATCTAATTGCCATTAAGAAGTAGCATTTCAAATGAGGAATCCAATTTTAAAGGTTAAGGAGTCCACAAAATGCCTAAAAATGCAAGGAAAACCAAGGTGGAATAAGGATACATACATGGGCAACATGAAATCCAATTATAGTGTGAGTTAATTTCCTTTGATTTTTATTATTTTTCTTAGAGGATTTCTCTTCCCTAAACATGCCTACATGCCTTGAAATTTTTAATTAGTGTGTGTGCAATTTTGGTGACATTTTTGGAGGAGGAAATGGGAGGGACACCAAAGATGCTCTCAAGTTAAAATTTAAAGGAAAATAGTGCTATAAGGGAGCTTTGGGCCAACATAAGGTATGGAGAAGCTTAGCTTTATAAAATGGTATGTGAATTTCATAAATTCCCGCATGCCTTGCTTCTTTTCTTTGATAGTTTTGGTAGCTTGGTAATAAGTAATGGATGGTTTTAATAAGTAATAAAAACACTAATTTTTCTTATGAGTAGGGATGCTAATTTCATGTGGTAAATTAGTGTTGTTTGCATGAAATCAAGAGGTAGGAGGATGTGTGGACTTCATGAATAAAATGAATTAGAAGGAGAGGTGGGGAGTATATCATGTGTTGACATGATTTTGGTATGTGTGTAGTGCAAAGGATAGTATTATATTTAGTATTATACAAAGTTGTGAGGCATAAAATGGGTGTTTTAGGCTTGAAAGGCAAGGATTAAGCCTTGTATGTAAAATATATGGTTCTATATGATTAATATGCATGAGTATAATAGGTTGTGAGTGTGTATAGTAAAGAAAGATAAATTAAGACATTCAATTTGGCTTAGTTGAGAGGTAGAGCCTAATCTATGTTAGGTACATTATCTCAATGATAAGTGAACCATGATGGAAATAGAATATTGACTTGGAAAAGTATGTACAAGTGGTGAACTTAAAGAAATAATGCATGTGCATGTGTATGACATGTATGGACGAAACCTATATGAGTTATACAATGGCATAAAATGTGTGGTATGAAGTATGTGTATGTGTGCTTATGTTAAAATAATAAAATATGGCTAGTAGGTATGTTAACTTGTGGATGAAGGCATGGATATAGGAAACATATATGTGTGTTCTTGTTAGAGTGATAAAATGTGATATATGTGTATGGCAAACTAATAAAAATGCATATATATGGCTAGGATATAAATATGGCCAAGAGGTTCCTAGTTTGTAAGATATGTGTGTGATGTGTGAGGCTTGGGATATTAGGCAGATAATGGCATGTTAGGAATTGGGTTATATGCATGTGTAATGGAATTGGCAAAAACAAGTGAGTTAATATGAGGTTTAGTTATGGTCATGGCATGTGTAAGCTTTAGTATGACTTGGTTAGCATGGCATGTAGTATATGTGCTTATGGCATGCTATGATGTTTTTATGTATGATTAAATGTGAGTAAAAGCATGATTGGTTATTATCCATTTTTGGTTGCGACACATGTTTGGAAATTAAGGTATAATGAGCATATTGTAGCATGCTTAAATGTGTGTGAAATAACATGGCATGTTAAGCATGAAACAGGGAACATGACTTTATAATGGAAAAAGCATACATATGTGAGATGTAAGGCATGAAAATGGTTAAATATTAGTAAGGAAAAACCTATGTTAAATTGAGTTAGAATGTGGTTTAGAATTGCTTGAATTTAAGTGATTAAATTAGCCTAAAATGTGTGCTATAATAGCATAAAATGGTACCCATACTTGAGACCTTTTTTATATTTATTTTGAATGGAATTTGAGGCTACCTTAAGGGTCACTTAAAAGCTATAAATAGACTTGGCTTCAGGCCTATGATTATATGAGATGTTGATTAATAATGGCAAGGGAAAAATACCCAGAACAAGGCTAGTATTGGGTCTGTGAATGTGTACGTAAATAATAAAAATGTCTTATAATTGTCCTATAAAAGGACTAGACTGAGCTTAGCTTGAATATGACTCATAAATTACATGTAATAGGGCATTAATTAATGGAATAAAATGGACTTAATTATGCCTGTAAAATTATATTAAATTGGGCTTAGAAAAAACATACCAATAACAATCCGACAAGACTAAAATGGACTCATAACTTTTTAGTTAAAATTTGACTATGGAAATAAATTCATAACTAACTATTAAACATTTTTAAATATTATAAAATGATGATCAATAAATAAATGAATGAAAAAAAAGTTAGATGGCCCATTAGTTAGATATCCATTAGATGTGTTGATTGGTCAACTTAGGGATTAGTAGCTACTAGACTAGTTGTTTATCAAATAGGGCTAGTACAGCAATCGAAATTCATTATTGAGCCATTGCACTAGTCTACGAGGTAGACACTCATTATTGCTAGCACTATTGATTGTATATCGAGCTATGTTGATGCAGCAGTGAAGGTCCCTAGAGGGGCTATTGCACTAGTCTACTGTGCAGACTTGGATGGATTATTTAATATAATCAGTGCCTTAGGAGTTTTATAGATTGATCTATATGCATAGCTACTTATTATTTTAACCCTTGGAAGGTTCTTATGAACTAATCCTTGTAGACTATGTTGGGCCGGTGCAATGGTTAAGGTCTAAAATATGGGCCACTGCACATCTTTTAGTTCCCTCTTGTTCCAATGTCTGTAAGTGTAGTCTACTTAGTTAGGCCTATATAATAATTTAAATAATGCAGCTAAGAATAATAGAATGATTGAATAAATTATAGAAATAAATACAATAAAATTATCATAATGGCATTTTAGTAAATTTGAAGAACACATGACATATCATTTCAATGGCATCAATCATTTGGCATGTTCCTCACACACTACACCTAGACCATTATTTTATGACTTGCCTCTATCTCGCATAATTGTAATTACCTGGTTAATGAAATATATGTAAATGAAATATTATTGCATTTTTTTTAAATAGGACCTATATACTTAAATCCTTTGTTACTATTGTATTAAAGAATCTATGTGCTTGCATAAGACATGCTTTAATTTATTAAATTCACTATTGAGTTTTATTCTCAGCATACTAATGTTTGTTGTGTAGGTAAGCAAAGATAAGCTTTTTAGCCTTATAGTGCATGCAGTGTAGTAATAGAGACAATAAAGATCTAAACATTCTTATGTATTGATGCATATGGTAAGCACTCATGTAAGAACTATAGGTTTTGTGTCCAGCATACTTAGAGTTGTTAAAGTCTGTAAACTTAAACAAATTAGTTATAAATAATCAAGTGTTTTAATTGTCTTAGGCTTGTTTATGGTTTTAATAAATGTGGGCTTAAGGCCATATGTGTTTGATTTTAACCTATAAGATATGTGCTAATGTCTGATTAGAGGACCAGATAGGTCTAGCTGGGTGTTATAGGTTATTATATATAGAAGTATTTTCAATAGGTAGGAAAAAATTTTGGTGTAACACTTGGGTAGCTATTGTGCTGCCAATTTTTTTTTACCTATAATGGGTTTGTAAATGCTTTGTCTGAGTCTGTCAAAACATGTATTAATGTGTATAAGGATTAGACTGGATATCTAAGTCATATCTAATAGAGTTTTAAAATAGTCTATAAGTATTAAGGAGTTTTCTCCTGGAGTAATCCTAAGATGGGTGACCTTTCTAGGAAGTGCATCGCCTATTGGGTTCTTTGAGAATCTGGTAGGGGGTGTTACAAGAAGAGTGCAAGGTATGATAAGACTCTAAAACCTATGGTAATGGATGGATGTTATAAGTCGAGTTTTGAGATTTTTGCAGACATCATCAATTTGGAATCAGGCAACCTTACTCAGATCCAGTGGACAGAAGAAGTCTTTTCTAAGCCACCAGCTATTGAAGAAGTCTATTCTAGCTTTCTAAAGATTGTGTTTGAATTAGATATAGATTTTGAATTATTCACTGATAAACTATATTGTTGTGACCTTTTTGAGGCAAACAATCTTCTTCCTAAAAAAATGAATAATGAGTTTGCTTACTTATGTGATGTTTTCCTAATGGTAGCATGCATTCAAGTGATCATTACATAAGCATTTTTTACATTAACTACATTAAAACTAATCTATTTAATCTTGGCATAAATGAACAACCTAAAAATATATTAATTGCCTATGATACTACTACTGATGAAAGGTAAAAATTTAGGAGATTACTAAAAAATATGAAAGAATCTTTGCATGGAGTTACGAGGACATGCCGAGTATTGATCATGAGGTTGCATAACACACCATTTTGACTTATGACCACATCACTCCAGTCCATTAAAAGGTTAGATGGATAAGACCCAAGTGGGCAAAAAAGGTAAAGGAAGAAGTTGTCAAGCTACTCAAGGACAAATACATTAAAGAGGTTGTCTTCCCTACTTGGTTAGCCAACATCATTTTGGTACCTAAAAAGGACGAAATGGTTAGAATGTCCATTGATTATCAAGACTTGAACAAAGCATGCCTTAAGGATGACTTTCCCTTGCTCCATATTAACATACTAATGGATAGTGCAGCTATGGCAATAATGTACTCCTTTATCAATTGTATTTTTGGGGTATAACTAGATTCTAATGAAGGTGATTGTCAAATGTAAAATGGCATTTATAACTAAATAGGGGACATACTATTACAAGGTAATGCCTTTCGAACTAAAGAATGTGAAAGCAACCTACCAACAGATGGCTACTAAGCTTTTGCATGACATGTTGCATTAAGAAGTTAAAGTCTATGTGGATGATATGATAATAAAGTCCATTGAAAGGGACTGACACTTCAAAGCATTAGAAAAGTTCTTCCAAAGGTTGGACCAATTCAACATGAGGCTCAACAATAACAAATGCGTCTTTAGAGTCACATCGAGAAAATTATTAGGATTCGTGGTCTGCATAAATAGGATTGAAGTAAATCTAGATAAGGTAAAAGTGATCTTAGAAATGCCTACCTCTCAATCAGAAAAGAAAGTTAAAGGATTCTTGGGTAAACTACAATATATTAATTGGTTAATAGCCAAGCTTACTTTAGTTGCAAACCCATATTCAACCTATTATGTAAAGAAAAGCCAAGGGAATGGAATAAGGATTATTAAAAAGCCTTCATTGCCATCAAGTAATACTCAGCCAAACCTCCCATCCTAAGACCACTAAAACCTAGAAAGTCCTTAATCTTATACCTTACAATTAAAGAATTGTCCATAAGAGCCCTCATCTCACAAGCAGATGAATCTTAGGTAGAATATGTAGTCTATTACCTAAGCAAGAAATTGCTCCCATATGAATAAAAGTATGCAAAAGTTGAGAAGATATGTTTAGGAGTAATTAGGGTATCCAAAAGGTTGTACCACTAATTTCAATCATACAAAGTGGAGGCAATAAAAAACATTATCCCCTCATGCACTTGCAAACTGCACCTTCTCTAGTAGGTATGATGGGCTGATGGATTCTACTTTTACAAGAGTTTGACATCTCCGATGTTACCAAAAAGATAATCAAGGGCCAAGCTGTAGAGGAATTCTTAGCACAACAACTAATCAAAAAAAGTAAGAAGAATTTGAATTTCCAGATGAATACTTAGGGACTATATCTCAAGAAGGATACAAAATGTTCTTCAATTGAGCAGTCAACCAAAAAGGCATAGGCACCTACATACTACTCATCAATCTAAAAGGTGAACAGATCTTCTTAGCTAGAAAGTTTGAGTTCCATGTAACCAACAACATTATAGAGTACGAAGCATGTGTCTATAGCCTCAAAACTCTATTCTAATTGGGGGTAAAAATAATTGATGTATACGAAGATTCTATACGAGTCATATACTAATTGAATAGTAATTGAGAGATCAAGGATGAGAACTTAAATAGGCATGTTAAAATACCCATAGACCTATCTAAAGGATTTAATCAATGCACTTTCTATCATATTCCTAGAGAACAAAACTAAGTTTCTGACACTTTAGCCACTTTGATGTCAGTCTTAAGCCTCACCAAAAAGGATTTGCCCGAACCCATGTACTTTAGCAAATGGAGATTCCCTACCTACATAGGTATAGTCAACACCGGAACCAAACAAACCAATGTCAACTTGCCTTGGTAACATGACATCCAAGTATACCTAGAAATCAGACAATACCTAGAACATGCAATTGAGAAAGATAAAAAGGACCTACAGAAATTATCAACTCAGTTCTACCAAGGAATTTGGTATAAAAGGCAGTTGGATGGCATTCAACTTAGATGTGCAGATGAATCAAAAGCTCAGAAAATACTCATAGAGGTGCATAAAGGCATTTATGGTCCTCATATGAATAGAAACTTAGCTAAGAAGATCATGAAATTGAGATGCTACTAGTTAACCATAGAAATGGATTACTATGACTTCATCAAAAGGTGCCACAAATGCCAGATCTATGGAAACCTAATTTACCTACCCCCTAAAGACTTGACCAATTTGTCATCTCCTTAGCCATTTTCCATATGGGGTATAGACTTAATTGGGTAAATAAGGCCATTAGCTACCAGAAGGCATAGATACATTGTAGTAGCAATCAATTACTTCTCAAAATGGGTTAAAAGATGAATCTTTCAATAAATTAGGGGTAAGATAGATGGTGAAATTTATTGAAAGAAACATCATATGCAGTTACAAGTTGCCACAGTAAGTCATCAAAGATAACAGGGTATAGTTTCAAGGAAAAACTAGATAACTTTTATAGAAGTACAAGATCGAGAATCACAAGTCTTCTCTATATCAACCTTAAGCTAATGGGGCGATTGACGCAACCAATAAGAATATTAAGAAAATTTTGCAAAAAATGATAGTTACCTATAAGGATTGGCTAGACGTGTTGTCCTTTGCACTATGAGGATACAGAACAACTATCAAGATATCTATATAAGCTATGCCCTATTCATTGATTTATGGGGTGGAAGCAGTACTGCCAATAGAAATTAAGGTCCCTTCACTCAGGGTTGTGCCAGAAGCAAAATAAGACAAAAATAGATATTAGTAGTTGGTTTTGGTTTATGAGAAGCGACTTAAAGCCTTTTAACACATGTAATTGTATCAGAAAAGAATAGATAAAGCCTATAACAAGAAAGTCAAGCCTAGTCGTATACAAGAAGGTAATTTCATACTAAAACAATCTAGGCCTTTATTAACTGATCCTAGAGGAAAGTTCAAACCTAATTGGGAATGCCCACACTTGGTCAAGAAGATACTCAAACATAGGGGTGTCAAGATCTCAAACTTAAAAGGTAAAAAATTCTAAAAACCTAGCAATATGGATAAGCTAAAGAAGTACTTTTGTTGAAGATATAAAAAGAAAGGGGAGGTCTACTAAGTTGAAAACCCGAATAGGGTGGCTTAGGCAAAACTTAGGACAGCCCAATGAGGTGAAAACCTATTAGGCACTTCATGCAAAAGTTAGGGGACTTGAGAGAGAATGTCCAATCAAGAAAACCTTTGAAGGCTGATTAGTAACAATAGTATCATCAATAGGAAATTAACATATTTACCAATATTGAGCAACTTAGTTCCAAATGCAATTAATGGAAAAAGTACTTTAGTTATGATTATTGATAAGCAAACTTTCATTAAGTGAGAAATATCATACAAGTAATTAAACTTTGTAAATCTAAACACATCTTTTCTTTTTAAATATAAAAGGTTTTTCTTCACATTTTCTCTTCAACACTAATGTCCTATTATCTTTAGACGTACTTAGAATCCAATCTTTGTAATTATCATCTATACTTATGTTGCTAGTTGCATAATCAGGCATATCTCTCAGTATAACACAACACTTCCACAAGTTAGGAAAAAAGAGTAGGAAATGCCGTGTTAAAAGCCCACCTTGAAAGCTAAAAGGTTCAGAAGGGACTCTTTTCAATGTACCAAATTGACGTTAGATCCGAGAAGGGATATAAAAGTTAGCGTGCCTTAATCCAATTTGGGGATCATAGCCCAAATGGCAAGATAGAGAAAAATAGGTGTTTTTCCACCAAGGATATCTCCAGTGAACTGTAATGACAATATTAAGCCACTTAATCCATTGATCACAAGTGTTAAATTTCTTTTTAAGTTTCTTTTCACAATGGTGATTCAGAGAATAATTAATCCAAAGCTTTTCTAGGGGAGGTACCAGCAGTCTTAATTTCTTTTACAACCAAATCTAAAAAAAAGGAGATATTAGGTTGGAAAATCTGTAAAGGACCAACTAAGAAAAAAGTTAGGCAAACCCTCGCAGAAGTGCTAGGTAAAAGTTAAGGTGAAAAGAAAAAATAAAGCTAGAGGAAAAACCCGTAAGGGCTATTTTATGTATACCTATAAAAAAAGTGGGCTCCCAACTACAAAGTCAATATCTCCTCTCTTTAAAGCATCCAATCCTCAAATGGTTTTAGCTAAGAAGACACCAGAAGGATTATGGTTGGAGCATATTTCAGTCAAAATTTGGAGAACCTTAAAATCATAAAGGTTATTTTTGGAGGTGACTATTAATAAGTTGCTAAGGATGTATAATAACATGCATTTAGCTTATTCCATAGAGTTGAAGGGAAATTTGTTAGCAAAGTCCAAAATCACTTGCAAAGAAATTAGGCTTACACCTAGAATCAATTTCTAAGCCATAGAAAGAGAAACACCCAAAGCAAGAATAATATCTATGGGATAATGTTCCTTTAAAGATAGAAGTGCTAGAGGATCATCTGAAGAAACTTTATAGTTCAAAATAGTGGCAAATTCTTCCATAGTTTAGGTAATTTCTTGATGATTGAAGACAAACACAAGGAATATGGCTCCCAATAATGCACAGCAGCATTCAAGAAGTCATGGTCAATCCCCACTTTTCATAAGAAACTGAGGGCAAAAAAGGGAGCAAGGATTGTTAAAGTCCAAGAAGCCTTTGATTCTAAGAGCTTAGACAATTGTTGGCTAAAGGAGAGAGATATAGTGAAGTGCGGCATTAAAAAAGGAGAAGGGAGGTATTTATAGCCCTAACCTTCACTATTCCTTTTCCTACTAAAATAAGGAATCTAAAACATGTGAGGATGTTTGTACAAACCTCAGAACATCTGAAGTCAATGTCATAGTCTGGATAGACTAGTTGAGATAGGTCCATAGTAATGTCTTAACAATCGAGAATCATCCAAAGATAATGTTTGCACCGACCTTTATGCACCATTTCTGCACAAACTAAGAGCTACCAATTTTCTAAGTAAGTCTTGATAAAAATGACACTCATTTTAGGTCACTAAATCTCTACCATGATAGCAATTCAAATAATATGGATTGTCATCATCTATGGTCAAATGTTATCAATTTATAGCACAAATCCCTAGATAGAGGTGGTGTATGATATTCAATCACACATTTGTATATAAGGATAGAAAGATGTATTCCAAATGAAAGATTATGTATTAATGTTTATATATACAAAAAGTTAGGCTTATTCATAAAGAAAAAATAAAGCTACCATCTACTCTTTAGTCTCATTCTCATCCTCTATCCTCATCATCAGTAGAGAGCACCAACTTTTTAGAAATCTTTAAGGCTTTCAACTTCTTTCTAGTCTCATGAAAAGCAGCTACTCTTTTTGACAACTCACTCTACAAAAGAATGAAGGATCAATGCATGTCATGTATACATACACATTTGTATAAATTAACCATTACAAAAAAATACATACAATGAGAACCCAAGTCTCATCGACCATAGCTCACCTGAAGGCCTCCACTACATACGTATTTCTCTCCACAAAAGCCGAACTTACCTATCCAAATCAAGACAAAAAGTATGACACAAAGTCAAGTCAACACAAAGATCAATAAAAGTCAAAAGATACCATACCAATGTGGTATTCTTTGGCTTAAAAGGAACTAGCCAATTATCCTCAATACGAAGGTGAGTAGAGGATAGCTTTTCATCCATACCATATCACTTGTAGCTTAACTCCAGTATGTCAATTAAGGTGCCCATGACTTTATTAGGCAATGATGACTGACTAGTAGGTGGACTAAAAACTCCACTCCTAGTAGTATGAGTAAAAGGAGGCAAAAATAGAGAACTAGAAATAGTTCTTGCCCTCTTTCTTACTGAAAAAGGTCTAGCTTCAAAGGTGGTGGTAGTAGGCTACAGCCTAACACATAGTCATGAGATTTTTTCAAAAATAATGAGCAAAAGACCAGGCAATTTATCTAAGGAGGAGGAGGTCCTGAGGTATAAGGTACTCGAGGCAATAGGTGAGTAGATGCCTAAGAGAGGTAACCCTTTCTATTACTCTCCACCAGTGTGCTCCCAAGTATACCTATAGTTATACCTTGCACAAACTCTAAATCATCAATGTACCTCTTGAATAACATCAAGTCAGGAGGACTCTAAGGAATGTGATAAACATCAAGCCCTATATGCTAGCCTATTACTCTCTCTCTAAGAAACCACGAGTAAGGTTCTTGAGTGATTAGCAATATCCTACAAGAAGATAATTCTCGAGCAGAATGTAAAAAGTTTAGCATCTCCTCAAGTGGGAAGACCCACCATGCCAAGTTAATTTGCAAAGGTAAATGTTAGTTATAATTACCTAAATTACTAATAATGAGCTTTTATGTGTAGGAATACTCACTTTGGACTAAGCTCTAGAATTGAGATATTGACAATGCTCCATCAGAGACAATGCACTACCATTTATACCTCATTGGGTATTGACAAGGGATGTCTAACTCATAAGTTGAGGTAGTAAATACAGCTCATATGTCCAAATCTACAAAAAACAAAGGCACAAGGTTAAAATTGGAAAGGACTATAGGAAGCTAAAAAAAAGGATTGAAATAAATTACTTAACAAAATGCTTAACATGAAGCTCTACAATAATCGATGGCTTTTCTTGGTGTGAACAACCATATCCAAGATTCTAAACACCTAGCCAAAAGAAGAACAACACTAGTTCTAGGAGCCAATATTCTCAACCTACTTTAAGGCAAAAAGGAAGCTCCGACTCATATTATCATTGGCATTGGCAAATAATATAGTGCCCAACAAGTATAAGAGGAAATAGCCTACGTATTGATCAAACTCAAACTGACTAGATAGAGTTACATCCATCCACCTCTCATGCAAGTTTATGCATCAGATGCTCTTAGAATGATCCTGAGGTACAAAACCCAATAGCTCCCTAACCTTTTATAGTTGAAGCGAGGGGTAGTGGTAGAAAGCATCAAAAGCAATAGCTTGCCTAGTGTATGGTACTTCAGTAATGAAAACCCAATCAAAGGGTGTTATGGCTAGCTCTCTGAATGACAGGTGAAATATGTGCGTGGTATCCATCCACCTATCCAAAAAAGCCTATAAATCTTAGCAAAAATCTTTGCCAACTAAATGATCCACAAATGTTTAGAACCCTATCACTCTCATCCTATTTTTAATAGGGATAGACATCACAAAATACCATTGTTGTGGTCCAAACAGGGTGCCCCCATATTTAAGATGTGTCTATAAGGCAAACATCTACATGAACTAAAGATTTAACAAGGATATCTGTACGGACAATAAGTAAATAGGCCACAGTAAGTCTACACAAACCACAAATATCTAGATTGTATAATTACTCATAAACAAGCAAACATAAATCTGCACAAACTCCATATAGCTTCTAATGAGTCTACATAGACTTTATGATCTACCACATGCTGCAATAAATTTTAGCATCCTACACTAATAATCTTGGAACTATTAAGCTAAAACAAGTTCTACACGAACCTAGACTACCCTAGGTGAATTAAGTTCACACAAACTTATCAAACTAGAGATGTCATATGACTAGAAAATGAAGGAAAAATTCGATCAAATGATAATGGGTCATATAAATGGAAGAAAACACACCTAGGGGCACACTTCTGAGCATGCACGATGAGCCAAAATCATCTAAAATTAGAGTTGGGTCACTAAATGATATTCTATTCTCTAGAGCAGTGCTCTATGGGTGGTTGATAGCCATAGAGGGCATGAAACCCTCTAAAACTGGCATAGAGATATCTTCTATGGTTGTCAGAAGTAAAAAAGTCATTAGAGTTTCTTCCCTTGATGCTGTATTACTAGTGGATGATGATAGAGAGTCAATGAAGGGGAAAGCCACCATCAGATTGTCTTTTTATGAGAAAATAAAAAAAAACAAAGGAATGAAAATGAAGAAGAAAAGGAAGAAAGCCAATAGTTATCGGTCTATTGCAAAATGTCTGCACAAACTTACTTCACTTACATTTCTATAGACTTAATTCAAGCATCGTCTACATCGACTTGCTTCAATCTCATCTGCACAAAACTTGCTTTACTTTTGTCCATATAGATTCAACTCACTCATAACTATAAGGATCCCTTACACTAAGCATATGAGTAATCTTAGTCACATGTATATGATCTCCACAGATTGCTCAATGCTACATATACAAGCCAAGTATGTATCACAAAATTTACTATATCAAATTGATATTAACTCCTATCACATTCTCTTTTGTAGGATTCAAACTCTCTAAGATTTGACTCTGTGTCCAATATAATTTTCTAGGGTTCGACTTCGTGTCCAATCCAATGCTATCAAACTTGACTCCGTGTCAAATCCATAATGTTCTTAGGTTTAGCTTAACAAGCTAATCCATAACTTTCTCAAGGTTCAACCTAATAAGCCAATCCATAATTCTCCTAGGGTTCAGCCTTACAGAGTTAATTCAAAATTACTTTTAAAACTCAATCAAACCTTATCGGTAAAATAACCTTAGGTGTGATTAAAATTCCTGGTCAAATCGGGTCAAACTTCATCGATTAAATAACCTTAGGTGTGATCAAAATATCTTTCATTCGATCAGACCTCATTGGCCAAACAACCTTAGGCACCTGTATTCGGAGGGAAAATACAAGCTCTTGATAATGATTCAGAGGTAGTCATTCATAGTAGATACCTTTAGGTAAGTACTTCTAACTTAGGTACTTTGGTATGTACTATTGTTTTGGGCATTTCATAGAACACACCAAAGTGGGGGCAGCTATAGACACCTCACCTTTTAGCCTATGATGATCACTAGAGACTGGCTCTTAAGTAATGGCACAAGCCCTTTAGGAAGCAAGTCCACAGACCTATTTTTAATAAGGTCCATATGGACACACTCCACCTAGGTTTGTACTAGCCTAATCAGCTTTACCAAGCCTAAGGCTTATGGTCCACCCAAAAAAGTCTAAGTTCATGTCCATACAAACTAACTCAAAACCTAGCCCAAAGCCCATTGACTAATAAGAAAGCATACAACCTAGGTCCACCCAAACTAAGCAGTATAAGTCTGCATAGACTTGCCATGGTAAAATCTTCAACAAATAGGATTTTCTTATTTGGACAATAAATCCTAATCCTATTAGGATTCTACTTCTTTTAGATGGCAAACTCATAAACCTGAGCTTATAAATACTCTTCTTGGGTATGAAGAAGGGGGAGGCTAAGAATCAAATTCACAGTAGCTAAGAAATCCATCCATTAGTCTAGGAGAGGACTCTAATCAAGATACAATCAACTAGTCTTATTAGCCTCACCTAAAAATAATTCCTTCTATACTCCTACACTTTTACGCTATTGCTTGA
>CANXYI010353446.1:0-12506 GCA_948208565.1 Hura crepitans | reverse complement strand
TTGTTAGGAAGTGCCTCGCCTATCAAGTTTCTTTAGAGATCCAGTAGGGATTGTCACCCCCTATCAATAGTAGAAACCAACTATAACACCCTTTACTTGATGCAATTGTTAGACCAAAATAGAGAGCGTGCACACAAGATTAATATTTGAATTACCTTATCTTAAGTTATTTAAAACATGTTCACAATTATGGTTATCAAAATGCTTAATTCATAAAAATGCAAATTGTTAAAAACTTTTAAAAAAATCATGTTAGGAAATCCATTTAGGAATCCTTATGCTAAAAATCCAATAATATAATGGATGAATCAGGGTACTATCCCAAAATTTTCTTGTCTTCTGCATTAAAAATAAACACTTCTATATTCATTTAATCTCAAATAAACACTCATGTGATCTTTTGATCACCCTAAATCAACCATTAACACAAAGTTTGAATCTCAACCTTAGGAAGAGATATCATACGAGTCAAATATTTAAAACTAGCTTTAATAAGGTTACAAAACATTGAAAACCTCAAAAATACATAACTACACATTATAGGCCCATTTTCCCATGTACAATAAATAAGCACATTTATATTTTACATCACATGATTTATATATACTTAAAACAAAATGCATACCATAATAGACCTAGCTTATTCTTTTAGAACCTACGCATTCCCAAGAAAACACGAGGTGCTAAGTAGGAGCTTAGTGGTCTAATTGCTGTTATATGCTATAACATTTCCATTCATACATGTTGGAATATTTAATCATGCACATTTCATCATAATCAATATCATATCAACATAACATTAAGTGTGTGCATGTGTAATATAAGGGCTAAGGTGTGTGAACATATATAAAATTAACAAGTCATGATATGATGCATTATTCTAAGATTTCTACACTTTACAATCTTAATAAGCATATTTCTTTTTCAGTAATTAATTAGCCCATATCAAAGAAAATAAAATCCCATGGATAATGGGGTATCATAGTGCGCACTGGCCCTTATTATGGACTTTAATGGCTACTACACCAGCATAAGATCCGAAGGTCACATATAGATTAAACTCAATATAGACCTATAAGTCAACCTAAATCATGAATTAATAAACAAATATTATACGATGGCCATATTGAACCATCTAATAGTTGTATTTGCATAAAAATACATGCAATGTTTTTGTTGGACCCTCCGATGGCTATATTCGCATAGTGGCCCAAAGGCTCAACATATAGCATAAGCCTATTAGCTAAAATAAAAGAGGCATAGATGTACCTTAATGGCTACTAGTAACCCTAGTTAACTAGTCAACCTATCCAACTAGGTTATTTTAATCGAATGGGCCATTAATTACCTTTATTAACATCTTTGCTTCTTATTTAATCTTTTTTGAGTATATCCTTTATGTAGGCTATTTCTATGTCTTTTATGCTTCTTAAAATCATACTACCAAGATAGAACATGACATAGACCTCAAAAAAAAAAAAAAGAAATCTTGCACATATATGCACATAAAATCATCATATAGCATTTAAACACATATTATGTCTCTATTTTACTAAATATTCACACATATGGTTTCCTTCACTTATAACTTATTTATTAGCATGATTATAGATCATTTTTCATGGCTACAATTGATTAACATAGGCCATACATCATTCAACCAACATAATCCATAAATGAGCACATTCACTTTTCCATATGCCAATTAACTATAGTACACATATTCATCACACTCAATTTCCATTCATTATCACTTAACCATTTTTTTTCCCAAATGCATATCCTCTTTTAGCATTATGTGACTTCATATTTCTAAGCATTTTGAACACACACAAAATTTTTTTTTTATGTATCAAACCTTTTAGCTTATACATCTTACACACTTATAGCTTACATTTCTCACATACCACACACACATGTCATAACTTGACAATACCAATACATGCATTTAACACTTAATTTCTTCATTTTATGTAAATATGCCCATAATAAGCCTACAAGCATGTTTTGACCAAATAAGGATTTTTCTCCATTTACTCCTTTCTCACACATTCCTCATGTAACCTAATTTCATACAACTTACATAATACATGTCATAGCATTTAATCTATTTTTCCATTCATATTCAATATATAATTCACATAAAAATCCATAATCACAATAATGATAAATTCATCCATAATGAATCATGCATTCATACTTCTATTAATCTCATCATTCACACATCAAAAGACATATTAAGCAATGGCATTGTCTTTAACTTACATAATTTATTCATTAAATGACAATTTCTTCTAACACACTATCACATATATACATGCATTTATTTAGGGCATCACGTTTATTTAAAATATTATAATGATTACACATACTTTATGGGTCAAAATGCACACTCAAGTTTGGATTACACCTTTTCCATCCCTCAATCATTTCTTTTCTTTCCCAACTCAACTACAAAATACAAATTCAATTTATTAAAATGTGTATAAAATCATACGATGAATAAAAATTAAAATTGATCAATTTGAACAACTCTTGGGTACCCTAGGAAGCTAGGAAAAATGTTAGTGTTTGAAAAAAGTTACTCGAATGAAAAATGGATATTGTTCATTGGGTTGTTAAACTAAACACTATACATAAGCATCTTTTAAAATTCCACTTCTCAATATCTCTAGAGATCATAAATGGGCTACCATTACATTTTGGTGAATTAATTTGGCTAATTGATGTGAAAATGAAAATCAAGAAATAAAGATGAAGGAGTGGATGTTGGTTAGATAAAAAAAAGGGGAAGAAGGGGCTAACTTTTACTATTCATTTGTTCACCATTTCAGAATTTTCACTTATATAGATTGGTAGAATTTCAGGGTAAAATTAATTGAAATGCCCATTGTAGAGATTATGATATTTTTACCAAGGATGAGAGTGGTTAATGGAGTTACCATCTGGCCTCTACACTAGGACCTCTGATTTTTTATATCGAAAAGGTTTAGAATTTTAGATCTTATTTATGCCCTAATAATATATTATCCATGTATATTGTAATTTTTATCAATCCCTTATCATTCAAGCATCCATCATTCTTAATCTAAATTGCATCACCTTTGCATGTATGGAAAGTAAATTGTACTATTTAAAAGAATATGACAAGTTCATTGTACATCAAGAAATCGGGTCATTGATTAATTGTTATTTGACTTGACAATTACCTGTAATTCCATAAGAATTGGTGGTAATTATCCAACTCCCATCTCTAGGAGATTAGCCTTTATTAAAATACATTTTCATATGACTTTTGATTAAGGCAATACAAATCCATTTTGTCAAGGAAAACAACAATTAATTATGCATAAAATCATTTAATACAAAAGTTAGGTTTTAGTGTGTAAAATAAGTTATTTTATAGTTATTGCAATCCTAAAATAAGTAATGAAGTGTAAATAGTACCAAACCAAAAGGAATAAAACATGGCATTAGAATGGTATCATCTATATGTCGATTAGTCCGTGCAGACTATATAAGGCATTGATGTTAGTCTGTGTAGACTACTTCTTAAAATAGGTATTCTGTCTGTTCGAACCTCCACTCCAATGAAAAGGGTCACTTGCATACAACTAAAAAAAAGAGATTAATAACACCAAATAGTGGTCTATAAGGACCTAATGACAATGTCAAATAGAATGATCATATAATATGATACAGATATAAGGGCATGCTAACATGGTGAACAGAATATGTTAAAACATAATATACAAAGCAAGTGTGACATTGTTATTGTAACATGGTCCGTACGGACCTCATATTTATACATATCTAATTTATAGGTCCGCACAAACCTTCTACTGTATACATATTCAATTAATAGGTCCATATAGACCTTCTATCATTTAAAATAGGTTCGTGCAGACTTAAGCGTCAGTTTTAGAATGTGAGTGCGATTACAATTTTCCATGAACGATTATAACATTCTTCAACTAATTTAAGGGGTTGACCTACTCCAATAATTATCATTGGGATTACATAAAACCACCTCACTTAACATATAATCATGGGAGATTATGGGTTAAGCAAACAACTCAAATAAATGAATGAATATGATGAAAGGAGCCTCAGATCTTACCTTAAAGTGAGCACCAAGTAATAAGACAATGGTTGGAGTTTGGAAGAATAATTTTAGTGATGGCCTAGGGCTAATAGAGTGGATCTTACACCAATTGTCTTCAATAGTGTGTTGTGTGCCTTTCTTCTCCTCAAATAGGTTAATAAGAAGGGTATTTATAAGGTTGGTGAATAACTTTCTTATTCAGAGTTCTATTAGGATTAGGAATCAATGCCTGAATATGAATTTTGTACTTTTGGAAGTTTTATGTCTGTAGGTCCGTACAGACCTATACGGCTTAGTCTGCATAGACTTAGGCATGGTTGGGTTGGTCCGTATAAACTTGTATCATGTTGGTCTATGTGCTTTAGGCAAAGTTAGGTTAGTCCACACAGACCTCATAATAGTAAGTTCGTGCAGACTTATGTCATGTAGGTCCGTGTAGACTTGGGTTTTAGGTTACTTGCCTTGTTGCTTGAGCTTGTCTCTAGTTATCATCAAAGGCCTAAAAAGGTGAATCAGCCCAAGCCCTCTACTTTTGCTATTGATTCCCATTTTTTTCACAATTCAGGTTGCACTGCAAGCTTTTCAAGTTGAGTTAAAGTTTAAATAAATAAGAAAGTGCTACACCTAAAATTAAGGTGTTTATAGTTGCCCCCACTTTAGTGTGTGCTGTGAAATGCTAAAGCAACAGTGCACATTTAAGTACATTCATGAAGTCTTGTTATTTTCACCTTTTCACAATCCCACTTAAAATTATCATGTCTGTATGATACAAGTTGTTTTCTCATACCTTTATGATCAAACTTTGCTTCACACCATTCGACGGCTTTATCCTTCGCACCATTCGACGGCTTGGTCCTTTACACCATTAGGTGGCTAGGTCATTTGCGCCATTCGGTGGCTATTCGCACCATTTGGTGGCTTAGTCTTTTACACAATTTAGCAGCTTGGTCATTTGCACCATTCAGTGGCTTTATCCTTCACACCATTCAACGGCTTTGTCATTTATACCATTCGACGACTTAGTCATTCATACTATTTAGTGGCTTTATCCTTCACACTATTCAATAGTTTTGTCATTTGCCCCATTCGGTGGCTTTGGTCTTTTCACCATTTGGTGGCATCATGATTTTTTTACTTGCTACATATATAGTTAATATTCATGAAAGATGCATGTTCTTATGTAAGAAAATATGTTGTATGTCTTTTTTATGCAAGGAAAGTTTGAATGATACATGCTTTTCATGCATAGAGGAATCATGCATAAATGATGATGAACAATGGATGCATAATTTTCATGCATGGGAAAAGTATGATGAATGATGTATGCTTTCATGCATAGGGAAAAATGGATAAGTGATGCATGCTTTCATGCATAGGAAAGTATAAATGATGCATGCTTTTCATGCATAGGAAAAGTACGATGAATGATGCATGCTTTTATGCATAAGAAAACATGGATAAATAATACATGCTTTCTTTCATTCATATAGAAGATGTGGATAAATGATGTTGAATGAATGACGAATGGGTGCATGCTTTCATACATTGAGGGATATATAGATATAAGATGCATGCTTTGATGCACAGAAAAGGTGATGCATGCTTTTCATGCATAGGGAGGTAATGCATGCTTTTCATGCAAAGGGGAAGTATGATGAATGAGGCATGCTTTTCATGCAAAGAAAAACATGGGGATGATGTATGCTTTTCATGCATAGCAAAATATGGATAAGAGATGCATGCTTTTATGCATAGGAAAATATGGATATATGATGCATGCTTTTCATGCATAGGAAACAAGTATAGATGATGATGAATGATGGATAAGTGATGCATGCTTTCATACATAGGAAAGTATGATGAATGATGCATGCTTTTCATGCATAGGAAAATTGTGGGTAGATGATGCATGCTTTTCATGCACATAAATGTGGTGCATGCTTTTCATGCATAGGAAATTGTGGATAGATGATGCATGCTTTTCATGCACAAGAAAGAGATGCATGAGTTATGCATCGGGAAGCAAGGATAAGTGATGCTCAATGAATGTTCAATCATGGACAGATGATGTATAGGGAAAATGATACATGCTTTCATATATAGGGGGATGTGTGTATAAATGATGCATGCTTTCATGCATAAAAAGATGATGCATGCTCTTCATGCACAAGAAAGTGATGAGGTGATTTTGTGAAGGAATAAGTTGATTAAACATTTTATGACATGTGTGATAGCTCCTAATCTATAAAGTCTAAAGTATAAAATTTGATAAGATACATTAGATTTATTAGGAAATATAAAAGTACTAAAGGTCTTCAAATATATATGTCTTAAAGTTAATATAAGTGTTTCTCATATAGTATTTCATCTACAATTAATAGGATATTACTTGTACTTAATAATACATTACTATAAAAAAAGCATCTCAATTTCAATTTTATATACTATTAATCATTTATGGTTGTTGCATCATTTCTTATAGATGCATAGGTTGTATATTGGACTATAGGGAGTAGTTATTTAGGTCCTAATAGTAACAGGAAGTAAGAGGTGTCACAAAGATGATAGAGGATGCCTACCAAAGTTGAAAATTTATGCATTGCATGTTATGTGTATATTCTTACACATTGTATTATAAAGATATACTATACATGTCATATCTATATACGATTTGATTATATAAGGTACTATGAAACTATAAAATTGTAATGATAATATGTGTTTTAAATGCTATAGAATTTTTATTCGATAAAACATATACAAAATTTGATGGTTATATAAATATGTTATTAAGATTATTAATTAGAGAGTTGAAATTATGTATGGATATTAGTATATGTATGTATATAATGAGTTATATATGTGTGCATGTCTAGTTTTGTGCATTGTGTTGTTATTGATGGAAATGGATGAATAATGTAGTTGTGGTGAATGAGAAAATATTTGAAGTGTGTTTCTATGTAGATATTATATGGGTAAGTGTCATCAGACAACTATTATTCTGTCAGATTTTTGACACTATGACACCGAATTATTGTTTGAGATAAAATGGTACAAATGAAAAGAATAATTATTATAATAAGTTGATAAATAACATAACAAGTTTATAGAATAACAAATGAATAGTGTCATAGATCTAAGAACTTGTGATTCCATTGGTTCTTCTATTACCTTATCACTATAAGTAATAGAACTTGAATCAGTCAATTGATTTGCTTCCATTTATGAATCTTGAATTTCATCAAGTTAATTTTACTCCCACAGTTTTTCATGAGAAACTCTTTCTTTAGAAAGATTGCATGCATTAAAACAAATACCTTTTATTCCAAAGGATGATAGAAGTAGTATCCCAAAATTTCCTTTGGATACCAAATAAATAAGCATTTGTCAGACTTAGCTTCAAGCTTATCTAAAATTATTATCTTCAAATATGCAAGGCATCCCTATACCTTGATATATGAAAGATTAGGTTTCTTGTTATACCATATCTCATATGATGTAACATCAACCAACCTTGATGTAATTTTATTTAACATATAAATAGCAATTTCTAGTGCATACCCCTAAAAGGGCTTAGGTAAATCTATAAAACTCTTCTTTTAGATGTACTATTATACTATGGTGTATAAAGACGAGCCCATTGACACAAGATACCATTGTCTCTTAGATATCCCTAGAATTCTTAACTTAAGTATTCAACACCTCGATCAGATAAAATTTTTTTAATACTCTTGCCAAGTTGTTTCTTAACCTTATTTTTAAATTCTTTGAACTTTTTAAAGGCTTTAGACTTATACTTCATCAAATACAAATACCCATATCGTGTATAATCATCAATAAATGTAATGAAGTATAAGAAACCTCCACATGCATTAGTTATCATTGGTTCATATACATCTATATGCATGAGCTCTAATATCTCATTTCAATGCTCACCTTTTCTAGTAAAAGGTGATTTTGTCATCTTCTTTAATAGACAAGATTTTCTTGTATCATATGATTCATAATTAAATATTCCCAAGCTACCATCCTTGTGTAACTTATTCATGCATGTCTCATTTATATGACCAAGACAATAATGCCATGAATAAGATGGCAATAGATTATCTGACTTAAGTCTCTTGTTATTAACATTATATATTTACTTTCTTTTATCCAAAACATAGAATCTATTTGGTTTTGTACCTGAACAATAAAAGATATTATCCTAATAAATAGAACAACCTTTGTTCTTATTAATGGAAATATCAAAACCTTGTATAAGAAATTGATATAACATTTTTAGATATTGAAGGAATATAGTAACAATTATTTAAATTAATACTGGACAAAAGCCAAAGAAAGATGATATGTCCTTACAGCTAATGTAGCAACCGTTGCTCTATTTGCTATGCGTAGGTCAACATCTCCCTTTTCTACCATCTAACTACACCTTAGTCCCTACAAAGAAAAAACTAAGTGAGAATCACATCTAGTATCCAATACCAATGATTGGTTATCAATAGCAATATAAGTATTAATTTCAATCATATTAATACCTAATGTTAAAGCAAAACCTTACTTCTCTTTCTCACGAGACTCCAAGTAGGCCTTGTAGCTACACCTCTAATGCCTAAATTTTTTATGACACCCTCTACTAGATTTTTTAAGAAATCTAATAAGCGATGTAATTCCCACCAGGTCACCCATCTAAATTTGCTATAGACCCACATTCACTTAACACTTATAGCTTATTTATTATTTGGATAAATGTTGCCTAAATTCTTGTCTATCACTTACACATTATTGTTCAAGGTAGATTTAACCTAAAAATCCATCTAATAGCCCATTATAGATTTTACAAAAGTTTAGGTAGCACAATAGCAACCCAAGTGATGTTCTAAAAATTTTGACCTATGAAAAACACTTCTAATAACCTCAATTACATCTCTTATCACCCTCTAAACCCTTCTGCTCCTCCATTCTCATCAATATATCATCAACAAACATTTAAACATCACACATGGCCTTAGGCCAAAAAATATCAGAATCAGACATAAATTAAACATTCAAAAAAAGGCCCTATTTATACATCATTGATTTCACTTATAATTATAGACACTAGCAGCTTCTAAGCTAGTTAAACCCATAACCTACAGTATTTACATGAGTGCCTACAAAAAAAATAATTAAAGTACAAAATCTTATACCCCACAATGCCTTTACTGCTACATTGCACAAAACTTGAGGTTGGACTACTACCTACTATTACTTATGCACCAAAACACTAGTACGCTGAGTATAAAACTCTAGTGAATTTGATATAATAAGAACATGTCACTAAAAGTACATAAATGAATCAAACATGCCTTAAAAGCATGAATGCAACATATAGTACCTATGTCAAAAGAATAATATTATTTTATTAACTAGTTTAATAATTCAATTATTTACACTTATGCCACTACCATACTATCATTAATTCAGTGTTACTGTTATCTAGCATCAAGTGAAATACATAATTTATTAAGTAAGCCTAGCTAGATAAACTACACTTTTAGACACTGGACCAAGAGGGAACTCAAACTATGTAGTGGGCTTGTATTTTAGACCTCGGGCTTCATGCCAGCCCTAGTGTAGTGGCCCATCTTGTGGACCCCGACCATTGCATCAGCTTAGTCTAATGAATAGACAATAATATCAATAACATAATACAGTGGCACATTTTATGGAGCTCGACCATTGCACCAGTTTGGTATGATAAATAGACAAATATCATCATCATATCGTAGTGTAGTGGCCTATCTTGTGGACCCCAACTACTGCATTGGCATGGTCTAATAAATAGGCAAATATCATTATCATATCATAATGCAGTGGCCCATCTTATGGATCCTGACCACTGCATTAGCCTGGTCTAATAAATAGACAAATATCTAGTAGTTGCTAATCCCTTATTGACTAGTTAACCTATCTAGTGGGTGTTTAACTAATAGGCTAACTATTTTTCATTTACATTTATTTTCTTACTGATAATCATCTTAAATTATTTACAATTGACTGACAGATAGTTATTGTTTATTTCCCATAGTCAAATTTTAGCTGAATAGTTATAAGTTATTTACCTAAGATAGTTTTAGGCTTGTTTAGTTAGGACTTTTCAAGTCCATTTTATACTCATTTTATGTCATAGATCAAGCCATACAAAGTTTTTATTCTAGGCCATATTCAATCTCATTCCAAATGCCTAAACTGCTAACAAAAAAGACCTCATATTCTCACCAAAATCATGTACAATTGAGGTTTAATTTATAGGTCATTTTTAGGCACATTTAGGACCTTATTTTAGGGTCACTTTTTACCATTTCTTCCATGAAACTTTATCACCATTTCTTATCCCAAATTATCGACACATTTTATTTCATTTATAGGTCATACATTATATCTCATTCATCCACATCTTTCATATGCATTCCATACCATTTAGATATCATTCATTATGTGCTTAACATGTTATGCCATTTACACACAACCTACACGATGTCACACATATATAACATACATGTCATACATACTATACCTCTTGTCCAATGCTTATTTATCAGTACACATATGTATATTCCCATTTTTGATCATATATACATGTCACATATCATCATTCTATCATACACACACATGCACACATGACATACCTTACATGCCATGCCATGACACATCATGCACATGCCTCAGCTCAACCCTATTAATGTACATACATACACTTTCTCACTAATTCCATCATACACACATATATATCCATGCCTAACATGCCATTTTTCCATTAATTACACCATACATCCATGCCATACACATGATTTACATGCTAAGGCACATCCACATACCTCTCAAATAAAATGGTTTCATGACCATACATGCCATTTTTCACCATTTTTACAATGTACACATGTTATTTCATCACACACAAGACATTCCCCCATGACCAAACCTCTTGACGTGAATAAAACAATGGCCATACACCAATTTTTCCCTTCAATCTCACTTACTAATCATCATTTCCACATACCATTACCACTAAACTATGATAATCTCACTATTTCACACATAATATATGACCAAACTAGTATTTCCATACACACTTACATGGTATAACCCACACATACAACTCATGACATGTAATGCTCGTGTTTTGAGGCTCTGTGAATAGTGCCATAAGGTTTGAGAAGTGCACCCAGAGTGTTGGGTCACTTGTACATGGATCAAGGTAGTGACATGGGTCATGAAACTTTAAGGAGCTTTAATTTGATGAAAAGAGCAAAATTTAAAATTTTAGTAGAATAAATAATTCATTTCGAATTGAAAGCTACCCCTCGGTGTAATAAAATTTTTTTGAGCTAAGATTAACCTAGGATGTGCCTAGATGGACCCAAAAATAGTGGATTATGAAGCTCAAAAATTACATTGAGTCTAATGGTGAAAGAATTTTTAGAATCAGAGGTCATTTGCAAATTCTCATAATTTTTAAGGTTAGCATGCAAATCAAGGCAGTCCAAAAACTACTTTATCGATGGACTTTGGCCATAAAAATTTATGAGTAGGTAGAGGGGATTAGAATATGAATTTTAAAATAAATAATGTAATTTTTTGATGTCTAAGTGAATTACTATGAATTTTGAAGTTTGCCATAAAAATCGAGATGGTTCGGGAAGTTTTGGGGCAACCTTGACATGTTAAAGTGGGATCATGGCTGACATCTGTGTGATGATCTGTATGAGGTTGTTGTGGCATTTGGATGGCATTTTGAGTCCCACAGAAGAGGATGGAAGCTACCATGGATGCTGGCCAATATGCAGTTTTTGAAGATTCAAGGGACTCTATCACAAGTAAGTGGACTTAGAGGATTTATTTCATGCCTTTTATGGTATAGTGATGCTGAGATGAGTTTAAAGATGACTAATTATAGAGAATAGCTTAGGAAAACCTTTACTGAACTTTTCAAAATATGGAAATGTTTAAGTGAAGTGTGAACAAGGTGAATAGCTTGAAATGTTAAACTTTAGGCCTAAAATCCTTACTGGTCGTGACTTGTTCTAAGTCCCATAATGCTTAGAAGATGTATACATAGTGGTAAAATACCTTGTTGGTACTTCTAAGTGTGAATGTATATGTTGTGGGTTTGAGAATTAATATATGGTATGATTTAAGTAAGTTCTCGAGAGAAATCCCATGTTAAAGACATAAATTGGTGGTTTGAATTATTGAATTGATATGTTTATTAGGCTTATATTTTGTGATAATGATAACTTGGTATGTTATTGGCTTGACAAGTATGTGTGTGAATGAGTATTAAACTTTGGCCAGGACATGTATGTGCCTACTTTTTTTAAGTGGCATGAAAGTGGAATTGTTTGTGTGTGAATACCTA
>CANXYI010353424.1:0-10489 GCA_948208565.1 Hura crepitans | reverse complement strand
ACTCCTACTCTTGCCCTTTTGCTATTTACTGCTCTGTCAAAATACATCTACCATCCTTAGACTACAATTGGGTTTAAGTTTTCATCTGGGAATTTGAACTCTAACTGCTCACCTTCTAACAGATGATTGGCCAAGAATTTTGTGACTGCTCACCCTTTTATGGTCTTTCTTGTTATGTGTTGAATGTCAAATTCTTGAAGTAAAAAAAGCCATTTACTCATTCTACCCACCAATGATGGTGCTGTATGAAGGTATCTTAACAGTTTTTGTTTGGATACTGCCTATACATTATACGATTGGAAATAGTGTCTCAGTTTCTTCAAGGCCCACACCACTGCTAGGCAAATCTTTTCCACTTCCATGTATTTGGCCTCGTAGGGAAGAAATTTCTTTCTCAAGTAGTAAATTATGAATTCAACCCTCATTTCATCTTCCTGTGTTATCATAGCCCCAACTAAACTTTCTTCAATAGACAGATAGAGGATCAATGGCTTTTCGTGCCTTGGTGGTTGCAAAACTACTGGATTTAATAGATATTCCCTAATTGTGTCGAAAGCTTTTTGACAGTCATCATTCCACTTAATTAGTTGGTTCTTTTTGAGAAGTTTGAAAATAGGCTCACAGATGGTAGTGAGCTTGGCTATAAACCTACTGATGTATTGTATTTTACCCAAAAATCCCCTTATCTCTTTTTCTTTCTTTGGGACTGGCATTTCTTTGATTGCTTTGGCTTTTATCAGGGTCCACCTCAATTCCCCTTTGACTTACAATATGCCCTTCGACGTACACTTCTACTTTCCTATGAATCAAGTCATCAAGAATCCTTGTGGCCATCCTTTGGTATATAGCCCCAATGTTTTTTAAGCCAAAAGGCATAACCTTGTAATAAAAGGTCCCCCATTCCGTGATCAAAGTCATTTTTATCTTGTTTGTTATTTTGTTCAGAATTTGATTGTAATCGGCATATCCATCCATGAAACTGTACATTTTACACATTGCTATGCTATCAATCAGCACATTTATGTGAGGCAACAGAAAGTTATCTTTTGGGTAAGCTTTATTCAGATCTCTATAATCTATGCACATCCTAGCCTTACCGTCTTTCTTGGCGACCGAAACCACATTAGCTAACCATGTTAGATACTGTACCTCTTCTAGGATTTTGGCTTCGACTTGCCTGTGTACTTCTTCTTTTATATTTTTTGCCCACTCTGGTCTCATTCTCCATAGCTTTTGCTTTATCGACTTTGCTTTCGGGTATGTGTAGATGGCATGTTCGGCTATTTCTTGATCCACCCCAGGCATATCTTTATAGGTCTAGGCAAATACTTTTTCATATTTTTGTAACACTCTCAAATTTAATTCTCTCTTCAGGAGTTACATCAGACGCAATTAAGATCTCTTTAGGATTCTTATCAGTATCGAGATTAAATAAGGTAGTATTGATTAAATTAATATTAAACATGTTATGCATGTCGGGATTATCATTATACATGATGTAGTTAGATGAGACATCACAAAAATAAGCAAAATTGTTGATATTATTAACAAAAGAAATAGGAACATTGTCATTAAAAATTTTAGGTACATATCAATTCTCAAAAGAACTTTCAGGAGGGTCTTCTTCTTCCATCTTCTCCTTTCCTTTGTCTTAGAGCATAGCATAAGTCAAAATCTCTTCCTCGAGTCCAATTTCCAGTTTAGTTAGATTGGTCATGATTTCTTTATCCCAAAAATCTAAAATGACTTTTACTTCATTTGCAGTCCAGCTAAACACATAACTGAAAATCCTAAACCATGGCATAATTCGCCCTTTGATGACAGCTGACTCTAACTCTCAGTAGTAATTAACGTTCCCTATAGCTCGGATAAAACTTTTTTCTAGTAGTGGGATATCTTTTCTTGTCTTCTTTGGTTCTAAAGTCCTTGTAATGTATCTTAATCCTTTTTTATCTTTCTGTCCGTGAGGCTGAATGGCTAAGATTGAACCTTCTAAAGTATGTCCTAATCCAGCTCTAGGTAGATAGTTCATCTTCTTCAGTATATTTACCACCTTAGGATCATCCCTTTTCTCCGAAAAGATCCCTGTAATGTGGAAACCATTGAAAGTCTAGTTGGCTATTTCGAGCATTGAAACTTGATTCTCCCTTATAGCCCTTATCATTATTATCTCACCATAATGGGAAATTTTTATTATCTAATGCAATATCAAGGGAACTGCTCCCAGCTTATGGAACCACGGCCTTTGTAAAAGCAAAAAGAAATTCACGGGGATATCGAGCACTGTAAACTCCATATCATTTATAATCACCCCTGTTTTGACCTTGACTTTAAAAGTCTTATATGCCTATCTTTTCGTGTTGTCATAGGCCATGATGGTAAGTTTAGACTAAGAGATCATTGAATCTTTAATCCCATGTATAGCTACAACTTTGAGCAGACACACATTGATTGATGGTCCATCATTAACTATTACACATGCCGTGTGCTTACTGTTGACTTTTTCTTTTATGTATAAAGGACGGTTGTGGTGATGCCCTTTAGGTGGCAAATCTATATCAGAGAAGTTGACCATTGTTTTTTCCTCTCCTTTTACTATGGTGACTAGCTTAGATAGTGATATAGTTGTTGAAATTGTTGCAGCACATAAAGCTTCAACCACTTTCTGTCAATGAGAGGAGGATTAACGTAATAGATCCTAAATCAAAATCTGTACAGGAGACTTCTTTAGTTGTTTCATTATAACATCCTCTTTTTTTTCCATAACTAGGGGAATTGGCTCCCTCTTTACTTCCGATATCACCTAACCGCTTCGGGTTACTATTTTAGTTTCTCCTTGCTCACCTAACTTTTGCTCTGAATATTAATCTACCCATAAATCTTGAACCTATTCTTCTGACTTGCTTTCACTATATGTAGCCTATATATCTATCATGCACACTGAACCCTGACTCACTTTTACCATTCTTTAAACTGCCAGGTAATCATTCCCATATAAGTCTCGAAGCACATACCATTCTGGCAAACCTGAATTGACCATATTGACTGGTGGAGAAACCCTTGAATAAGTACCCTGACCTTTTTATCTTTGCTCTGAATCAAGGATTTGTCTTGAATCGATCAAGTCTTGAATCTTGTCCCTTAAAGTATGGCAATTATCTATGTCTTGGCCTATATGTAATGACACTAATAGTATAAGTCTGATATGTCATAGGGCTAGCCTTCATTTTTGAAAGGTCTAAAAGGAAGAGGTTGAAGCTTTCCTTTTTTTTTGGAACCACTTCAGACACTAAGATAGTGGTTTGCCCAAGTTTGAGTAGTGCTTTGTTATAGTAGACACTTCAGCAGTTTGACCAAAACTAGTTCTATTGAAACCTATTCCACTCACATTCCTAATACCTAGATTCCTTCAATTGCCGAACCCTCCCAAACTCTTTTTCTACTCATTGTGCTCTTCTTCTAAGTTTATAGTTATATCTTTCAATGATTCCCAATCTTTTAGCCCCTTCGCTTTTAAGCCATCTTTTAAGTACGAGTTAGCATTCTTGATAAACATACGGATCTAGTCTAATTCTCTGGCTTCCTCCTTATCTCCAGGACTTAAAACCTCCATCTTGACAAGTACTCTACGAAGGTCTTGTTGGATTTTTGTCTAAGCAACTTGAGGTCTTTCATGGTAACCTTCATATGAGTGCTGTAGTCGTATTGGTTAATGAAAGTTTTTGTGATCTTTCCCTAATCTTCCTTCACTTTCTTTTCTAACCCGTGATACCAATCAATTGCTCTCCCTTGTAGTGTCAAGCAGAAATAAGCCACTTTCTATTTCTTGCTAAGCTCAATGCCTCTCATGACTATAGCATATTGCTTAATATAGGCCCTCGAATTAGTGGTCCCATCAAATTTAGGCAATTCTAGCATCTTGAATTTGGAAGGTAAGATCTCTTAAGACTCTAGAGTAAGCTCTTCAGGGTCTATCGCTTTACCCATAGAAATGAGTTTGGCCATTGCCTCTATTTTCTCTTCTAGCTTCTTCATGGCATCATCCTCAAACTTTTGAGGTGTAATCAAATCTTCATAGTCATACTCTGGATTAAAGTATTGAGCCTTTTTATCCTTTCCTCTAACATCTTTAGCCTGTTTCCTAGTGCCAATTCCCTTAGAGGTAGTAGCATTCTTTTCAGTAGGTGTAGCTGCTATGTTTTCAGTATGTGGTGGTGAACCAGTAGCAGGAACTACCTCAGTAATTGCCCTTGAAATCATGTCTCTCATTTCTCTCAAACTTCTCAAACTTTTGGTCTATTCTAGCTTTAAAATTTGGAGCAGAGGAACTACTTTCATCTTGCCCTGCCATGTCTATTAGATCATAAGTGGTAGAGCTAAATTCTTATTTAGCTATCTTTCCATCTATCCCTCGTACCCAAGTAGCTTGAGGATCTATGATGGTTGCAAGACAAAGGGTTAGAGATGATGGGATGAGAATGCGTGTGAATGCATAAAATGTCGATGTATGCTAATGTGTACAACAATAATCACAAGCAACAACCTTCCAACCTTATCACTTCCCACACATGAGGTCTCATGCTTTTTCCTAGAAGGGCTTACCTATAGGACATCGGGGGACTCGACAGGCTTGAATAATGGACAATAGGTAGCCAAGCATTATTTCTCTCATATAAAAGAGCGCATACAAGATATTTAGCCCATATACGTTGGATATGTTTAATCAAATCAAAATGCAGGATCTAGTCTCTTCCCATTAGAAAAGGCTCAATGGGTTTAACAACATTTTGAGATGATTAAATCATGCTTCAAGTATATCAGCCCACATAGCATATAATGCATTATTAACCAAGGTACCTAGGGAAAGTAGCTATTGGTCATTACATGGGTTCGTGGTTTTGTCATGCAAGTTATGGTCATCCAAGCATGGTCCCTCTACAATGGGTAATACTCTTTATGAGCATATGACCGATTGGTTCACCATTTCATATACCTTATAGGCATGAGGCTTGGATTTCATGCCACCTTTAACAATCTTTCAATTTGAGTGAAATTGGGTTCATTCTTTGAAATGACATCAAGGTATAAAAGGGACGCCTAACTTATTCTAAGGCTCTAGCATGCAATGCATTTTTGAAAAAGAATAGTAGTATAATTTCAAAATATGAATTTCTATGTTAATTTGAGGTACTTTCAGAGCATGGTCTCATGGTGTCCCTAGTGGAGTTACCACTATTTGCATCCCTTATATTTTCTTTAGGCTGATCAAATCAAAACAGTCGAAGACTTGACCCAAGCCTCACTCCTCAAGTCTCAAAAGACAAGAAGGAAGCTAGAGGAATCTAGGGCCATTCTTATTTGATTAGCCTAGGAGGAGTGAGTTGGGCACCATAAGGTAGGAGTCGCCACCTGATCGAAGTTGGAAAATACCTTGTAGGGCTAAAACTAGAGCAATTCGAAACCTTACTCTTATTTATACCCCAAATTAATATGAAAAATCGGTTTGAATTTATAATATTATTCTTTTTCTCAAGCAGCATTTTACAATTAAAATAAATCATGTATTCACATATGAGGAATCACAAAACATATTGATAGAAAAATAAATAAGTACTTGGAATTGAAATATCACACATGAAATCGGGCAGTTGATTGTCTTGAGAACTTTGGTTCTCTCATGTCAATTTTAGAAGATGGGTTTTATTATAGTGACTTTTATTAAAATAAGATGATTGCTTGGTTTGAGAACCTTGATTCTCGCATGTTAATTTTGGAAAATGGATTCCATTGTCGTAACTTTCATTAAAAAATCAGAATCCATTTTATTAACAAAGTACCAATTAATTTAGTATAAAATGATTTTAAATATCTTTTCAACGTGCAAAAATCATTTTCTCCCTAACGTGGCGTTTATGGAATGTTTTGGGATTGAAATTGAAAATATCATACATAAAATCGAGTGATTAATTAGCTTTAGAACTTTGATTCTCGCATGTCAATTTTTAGAAAATGATTTTTATTATTGTGACTTTTATTAAGGAAAATCAAAAACCCATTTTATTAGCAAAACACCAATTAAATAAATAAATAAATAAATGTTTCGATTATTTTTTCAACATGCAAAAAACTATTTTCTACTTATTACAGCATTCACGGAATATACAGGAAAATAATTTAACAATAAAAATATATTACATGGTAATTACCTAAAATACATCCTAACCGAATAAATAATAAAAAATAAAATTACATTTTGGGACACCTAAAATATAATCTAACAAAAAATAGGCGATAATAAAGGAAATCAGTAGAAAAACATACAAAACACAGAATAAAATAGACAACAGAAAATAAAGGGTCGTTAAAAATTTACTTCGTCGGGATTTAATGAGGTGGTGGAAAAAATAATAGTCAAATCCCAAATAATCAAACAACTCACATCACAACAATAGAAATAATATATTAGTATGTGAAGCAAAATAAACAAATAGATAGAAATAAAATAAAAATAAACAGTCACACAAATATAAAAATATTGCACAAATAAATTATCACATCTAACCGGTAGATGGATAAAGTAGAAAGAAAAATGAAAACAGTAGAAAGAACATAAATAAAATATTAGTATGTGAAGCAAAAATAGACAGACATACATAAATAAAATAAAAATGAACAGTTGCACAAATATAAAAAATATTGCACAAATAAATTATCACATCTAATTGGTAAATGGATAAAGTAGAAAGAAAAATGAAAATAGTAGAAAAATGAGTCAGTTGACACACCAAGTATATTTGCCTTCAGAAAAGATCTTGACCCAATTGAAAAATCATGCTTGAATCTTCAGAAATCTAAAAAAAATGTGTTTTAAGAGTGTATTTTTCCTTTTTTGGTGTATTTTCTCTCTCTAAAAATTTTCTCTCTCCTCAAAATGACCAACCTCCTCAAGAAAAAATGAATTTCCCTTTTATACATGCTTCTCGAGGCTAAAAATGGTTGTTTTTGGTGAAAATAGCCATTTTCAACTCAAAATGACCGTTTTGGGAAGTAAAATAGCCGTTTTGACAAAAGCGATCAAAATGGCTGTTTTGGCAGTCAAAATGGCCATTCCCTTGTGGAAATGGCCCGTTTTGCCAAAACAACTATTTTCTTCAAGAAAATAGCCGTTTTGGCTCGGGAATGGCCGTTTCCTCATAGAAATGGCCTATTTTGCCAAAACAGCCATTTTCAACAACCCTTTTCTTTGGGAAAACAGCTGTTTTGACCCTTTTTTTAAGGAAAATTTTGAGATCTTTGATTCGGACATAAAAAACCCTTTTATTAGGATTTTTGTCCTTTTCATCATCATTAAGCAAACTGAACATAAGAGCTTTAAAGACTCAATGTCTACAGAGTCCTTTAAGTCCATAATATGATTTTTTATTGATGAGACCTATAGGTCCATGTTATGATCTTTGGATCAAGGAGACCTAGTGGTCCAAGTTACGATCTACGGATCGATGTGGCCTTAGGGCCTAATAATCCTGTTATCTAATTTATGGATAGTTGTCTTTTAGGTATGGGCATATAATAAGAAATATGAAATGAATCGGTTAAGAGATTTGGTAAGTTGCTTAAATGTGTGTAAGCATGTTATGTTTGTGTGACTTATATGTATGAATAAAATTGTGCTTCTTATTTGAAGTGTATATAATGCAATCTTCCTGCTCATATTTGTAGGTTTTATCTGACCATGTATATTAAATTGTATTTTAATATGTTATGTGATAATCATAATCATAAAGTGCATACTTATGTTTATATGTATATATATTAAGATAAATACACCACTAAGCAAAAGCTTAGCACATCGTCTTATTTTTGCGATGCATAAGTAAAAGCTACAGATTAGCGTTAAAGCCTCGGTACCACAGGAGATCAAAAAGCTACCTTTTGGGGTATTTTGAATTCTTTGTATAATTTTTTAGTGATGTAATTAGAAAGATAATAGTTTTGTGTATATAAGGGATTGGGCCTAATTTATAATCTATAATTATATTTTGTAAAGCTTATTTAATAGATCTTTAACATTTATTTTCTTTTTTCTTTAAAAGCCTTTATAAGATTGCATGACTTGTATGATATCTCTTCCTTATGTATGCTTGTGGAATGTTGCCTTGTGTTCAGTTATTGAGGGTCAAATGGACCTAGAAGATGTTAGAATGTGATGAGGAATTTATAGAAGTGCTTATTTTGACAAGTTACTATTTGGGATAGTGTTCTGGTTTAGCTGTTATACTATCGGATTTTTGACAAAAGGACCCTATTAGTATACCCCAAAAATGGTTTGTGATAATTCACTTTTTTATCACATTAAACATCTAAAATATGTTTTAATAGGAAGAAAATATTTAAATTCTTTTAGGGGTTTTCATATAGTATAGTTTGGATATCGGTAACGTGTTGCTCCTTATTTTGGTCCTGTGTACGGGACGGGTAAGGGATGTCACATTTGTTGGTATCAGAGCTCTTATTTAGGCATTCCTTTATACCTATGAGTTATATAAGAGTGTTATAGGAGTTAAAAAGTGTACATTACCAAATTATACATATCAAGGCTTATAATCTATTTCTTTTGCCTATAGATCCAAGGATGAGCCAAAGTACACCTCGGGTGATGAGGAAGTCGAGAGCTATACTCCGACTACTGTGGCATAAGGAGCTACTAAGGTCGAATCTATGACATCCAATGATGCAAGGGGAGCAACATAAGGACCATAAAGGCAGCTTATTTAGTTTGAGTAGATGATAGAGTTAGTGAAACAAGTGTTTGCTACTGCTATAATTCATCCTGTAGCACTTTCAGTAGCCCAGCTAGAACCTCAATCTCTATAGAAGACCTACCTAGAGAGGCTGATAAAGAATGAAGCTGAGTTCTTTAAAGGAGAAGAGTTGGAGGGATCAAGCAGAGATGAGTATTGGTTAGATAAGACATTGAGATTATGTAACAGTTGAGATGCACTCAAGAGGAGTATATAGATTGTGCCACTTCCATGTTGTAGAAAGAAGCTCTTAAGTGGTAGGAGACCATTACTGAACATAAGGCCTCGGAGAATCTTACGTGGGAGTTCTTTCTTCATGAATTCAAGAAAAAACATATCATAGAACATTACTTGGATCAGTAAAGATAAAAATTTATGGATCTAATGTAGAGGCATAGAACTATATTAGAGTATGAGAAGGAGTTCACTAGGCTCAGTAGGTTTGCTAGAGTAGTTATTGCTATAAAAGAATACCGCCATAAAAGATTTGAAGTAGGGCTAAAACTTGGACATTATGCTCCAGATTCTTCCTATAAAGATTTGAGATTTTTCTTTTTTGGTTGTTGTATGCCAATTAGTAGAGTTGATCCACAAACTGAAGGAGAAAAGAGATGGCTTCAAAGGGAAGAGGTTCTTTGGACAAGGCCAAGGCAGTTCTGTGTCTGCAGCTAAATAAAAACAAAAGGGTGACTAATCAAAGCAACAACCTAATAAAAAATAAGAATAATCATAGAAATCTAGTTAAGAATCTAGAGGTTAGTCAAGATAGTAAACTCAAGTTTTAGATGCCCCTAGATCTATAATTGGTAGCACTTTTCTTCCTGAGTATGAACATTATTATAATAGACATAGAGGTACATGCTGAAAGACTATGCCTAGAGTATGTTAAGGATATGACTCTAAAGGCCATATGTTTTGAGATTGTCCTTCTAAAATTGTAGATTCAGTTCAAAAAAAGGATAAGAAGGCTAAAGGAGATAGAGCTAGGGAAAGTCAAAGAGTAGAGCTCCAGTTAGGCGATATGCCATCCGAGCTAGAGAGGATGTAAACTCACCTAATGTCATAGCAGGTACTTTCCAAATTTTTGATTTACCTGCTTTAGCACTGATAGATTCAGGGTCTACACACTTTTACATCTATAATACATGGGCTTTAGACCAGGGGTTAGTATCAAAAGATCTTGATATAGATATTATGGTTAGCAACTGAATAGGATAACATGTAGTTGCAAACAAAGTATATAGAGATTGCCTTTTATTAGTTTAAGGACATGCTTTCTTCATTTATCACATTGAATTACCTTTCAATTAGTTTGATATGATCTTAGGCATGGATTGATTGTCCAAGTATCATACAGTCGTGGACTGTAAAAAGAAGAGGATCATGCTCTGAGTTAGTGATGGGATAGAAGTGATAGTTATAGGTGAGAGATCAGACTATATGTCTAATGTTATTTCTATAGTTGTGGCAAGAAGAATGATAAAAAAAGGGTTGTCAAGAATTTTTGGCTAATATGATTGACACTAAAACGGAAGAGCCTGATACAAGTAAGATACCTATTATATCAGAGTTTGAAGATGTCTCTCCAAAAGAGCTACCTGCCTTACCATGAGAAAGGAAGCTAGAGTTTGGTATTGATGTGTTGCTGGGCATAACACCAGTTTCCATAACTCCATATAAGATGTCTC